>ML686006.1:305898-320477 GCA_007922175.1 Pelusios castaneus | reverse complement strand
TACCTAACAAGGCTGAGTTTAACCAAGAGATTGCTTCAAAGCAGGGTAGGGCACAATCTCCTTCTTGTGGCAGATGAAGGAAAAACACAGACGTTTACAGACAGATGCTCAGCTGCTTTGAATGCTAACCTAGATGGACTTTGATTATCCTACTGTATAGTGTCAGGAAATGTAGTGGCACACAATACATTACTGTGCTTGTTCCTTTCTAATGGAGTCATTACAAGTAGCTTTTCCTCTTCCTCACAAGCTCTCATATGTACAGTCCTGCAGGGCTGATTTTTATAATCTCCCTTATTTGACTATTATGTCTACCATTAGTGCAATCAATATACTAATACAAAGCAATTCTGACTGTGAGTCCTTTACATCCCTCACATTCAGCATGTTCAATTAACCGTTGAAATACAAAATAGCTCGCTGAACTTAAACTCCAGAAATGCTGAAGTGTTGCTAGCTGGAAATGGGTAGATATGTAAAATTTCTGGAAATTATGAAGGTATAGAAATAAACCTCCTTTTCCAAAAAACCCAGAAATTTTGAGAAAAACGGAAATAGCAGTAGTTAATTGCTTATTGAAATTAAACTTTACCTCCTTCTTTAAGAAGGAGAAATTTATTATGCATGATTTAGTTATCACATAGAAAGTGCCACTAGACAAGTTTATGAAATAAAAACTATATATATATATTATTTATTTTTAAGTAAAGACAAATGCAACTCAATAGAGATGGAGCTGCACAAAAAGATATTTAAATATTTTCCTGCTGACATCTCTAAAATTGGAAAAAAATACAGTATTGAAAATAGAAAACATCAGTGTTGATGACTTGAAAACTAAAAGGAAGGTTAGAGCCGCTGGGCTCAGAAATAGAATGTAAAGAGAGACTTTATACTATAATGCAAAAGAAACTCATGTTTCTAGGGAAAAAGCTCAGAAAGTGAACATCCACAGACCTATTCTTTATAATGTAGTTAATAGAATATTATTAAAGACCAACAGTAAATTTGGAAAAATAGATATAGATACATAGTGTGATAGGGTCTGACTAGAGGGTTTCTGGAGAGTTCTAGAAAGTCAATATATTAGTCCCAGGCTGAGCAAGTCCCTTTTTCCCTTGTAGCTGAGTAGTGGTTACTCCAGGTTAATTAGCACACCTGGGGCTAATTAAAGCCCTGCCCAAGACTTGTTAAAAGCCTTCCCTCCAGAAACAGGATGTGGCTGGAGTGTGAGAGAGAGCGAGGGTGAGGGCGAGGAGGAGGAGGAGGAGGCGGCGGCGGCGGCGGCGGCGGCGGAGGAGGAGGCGGCGGCGGCGGCGGCAACAACAACAAGATGTGGTTGGAAAGCAGACAGATTTGGAGAAGGAGCAGAATGTGGTTCAGGAAGAGCCCCGCAGGTACAAAGACTGGGGGAAGGGGAAAAAAAACCCTGCCTGAAGGGGCAAAAGACTTTTCCCAGGCCTGAAAGAAACAGACTCACTGCTACAGAGAAGTGTGGGACACACCAAGATAGAGAAGGAACTTTGTTACAATAGATACAGATACATGCAGAGAAAGTCATACTATAAATAAATCATTTAGTTGTTGGTATAGTTTTGGAAATACTAGTGTGATTATGACAGACCAGTTAAGGCCACACCCATTGGCCAATTCACTTCTGTATGAATATCAAAGGAGTTAAATACATTACTATATATTCAGATCAATTCACTTGGGTTAATAAAAATCAAAAAAGCTGTAACCATTATTGTTTTCATCTGTCCATATCCTGTTGTTTATTATTACATTAAATTTACATTATGCATACCCCGTAATTAAATAATGCTAGATCAAAGGTGTATTAATATAAGAGTGTATTCAGGCATTAGAACTTCATGAAAACTAATGGAATGCTACTAAGATTGTTTTCACTTAATCTATTCCTATTATTATGCAGTGATGGGTATTTACATTATATATATCCTAGAGGCTAAATACCTATTGAATACAAATGAAGAGGAATGCTAAATTCAGAGCAATTGGCCATTGTACAGACACCTGTTAGATTGTTGTCTGTAAAAAGCCATAAGTACTGATTCAAAGAGAAATCCCTCATCTCTGAACTATTTGGATTATAACAGGGTGAAATCATTGAATGAGAAACTGGAGATCCCTGATGTTATTCTGGGTAATTCTGAAAGATTTTGGGAAACTGGGACATCTCTGCTATCATCCTGGATTGACATCTTTTGACTCACCTGTTAATGTATTTTTATCTGCTTTAACTGCTCAATAACTCATTTATTTTTCTTAACTAATAAATCTTTAATTCGTGTATTAGAGAATTGGCTGCCAGCATTGTCTTTGGTGTGAGATCCAGAGTACCAGTCGATCTCGGGTGAGTGACTGATTCTTTGGGATTGGGAGTAACCTGATTTGGGGTTTATATGTGACCATTATCAATTAGTTCAGTTTGTCAGAGGCTGGGGTGGTAAAACAGGCTGGAATTCCTAAAGGGGACTGTCTGTGTCTCCATGGTAAGACTAATACAGTGATCCAAGAATACACATTTGTTATTGGCTTGGCAAAATCTAAATTATAGAATATACCAGCCCTTTGGGGTGTCTGCCCTGTTTTCTGATAGCATGACCTGAGATTGGTATTCACAGTTTTGAGCCATTCCATACTGTGTGGCAGCTAGTTTAGCTTAACTTTTCCTTGTGACTTCTCTAATCAGACTCTGTCTGAGAAATCCACAGCTTCTGATTCTGATCTTTCACTATGATTTTCATATTCCAAAGGGGTAGCCGTGTTAGTCTATTGTAGAAAGACAACAGAGTCCTGTGGCACTTTTAAAGACTAACGCAGGACTCTGTTGTCTATGATTTTCATGCACTTCATTAAACTGAAGATTTGCACAAACTGAAATAAGCTTCTCAACTCTTTCCCAGTAGCTTACTTCTCATGTACATCTCCAAACACTGACCAGTTTCTTTCCTACCCTGCCGAAGATGGAGGAATCTGAAGCAGATGAGGAGCAAGAGGAGTCAGAAGTTATGCTGTACAAAGGCCTTGCCACCATGTTTTAGGAGCAATACACTTAGCAGATTTCCATATTACAATTCTGGACCAGGTACCTGAAGAGACTGCAATATTTGAAAATACTTTTGCCAACATCTCATCTTAAATGTGTTCCTTGTTTAGTAATCCAGTCAAATGCTCTTACGGTGTTATCGCCATTAATATTCACGGGGTAGCCGTGCTAGTCTGTATATAGCAAAAACAACAAAAGTTCTGTGGCACCTTAAAGACTAACACATGTCTTCAGGCACAAGTTTTCACAAAAACTGATGCCTGAAGAAATTTGCTAGTCTTTAAGGTGCCACAGGACTTCCGTTATTAACATTGCTACCTTTGAACTTCAGATCTAAGAGGTTTGCAGAAGCACGTATTAGTATAAAGCAAAATTCCTCCTGTCTAATAATAAAATCCTTTACTGTTACTTCTTCCTGACTTTAGAGATTCACTTAGATTCTTCCTTATGAACAATGCCTTTCTCTCACTTTCTTTAAGATAAATAATTAGGATTGTGAAGACTGTTGAGTCTTTTTTTTTTTTTTTTTTTTTGAGTGTTCTGTTTCTCTTTCAAGTTATGGCTAAGATTTTCTTAGACACTTGAGGGGTCTGAATTCCAAGTCCCCCTTTCAAAACTCCGAATCCCCTAGGATAGCTTTGAAAGTCTCAGGTTAGAGGAGCAGTGGAAAATCTGATCAGTCCTAAAGCAGGAGTTGAGGGAGAAAGGGTTATTATGTAATAGGGACTTGAAGTGTAACAGTGTGAGGGAGTTCTAAAGGGGTAGCCATGTTAGTCTAGTTCAGCAAAACAAAAGAGGAGTCTTGTAGCACTTTAAAGACTAACAAATTTATTTTTCACATAAGTTTTCATGGCCAAAATCTTCATCAGTAAGTTTTCTCTACTCTGACGAATTGGGACTTTGCCCATGAAAGGACATGTGAAAAACAAATGTGTTAGTCTTTCAAGTGCCACAAGACTCCTCTTTTTGTTTTAGTGTAAGGAAGAACTCTCATAAGGTTAATCAGAAAAAGATGGGGTAGGTGGTAGGTGCAAAGTAGTTCATGTAGGCCAAACACACACAGCTCAGATTGGTGGCCAGTGATCCAATGCTCTTACTCACATGGTGTAGTACCTTTTCCCATGAGTTGTCCCATTCATTTTAAATGGGACCACTTTGCGAGAACAAGATACTACTCAACTAAGAGCATCAGAATCTGTCCCTTGGTAATTAAATAAAATAGTTGGACTAGATGTTAAGTGATAGTTTCATTAATACTAGCACTTGCAGCTACACAACGTTCAAATCTCATTACTTTGGGGTGCATCTGCTTATGATGATCTACAACAGAAATTTCCTGGGAATGCCATGACTTACATGGCCTTCCTGAGCTTATACACCACCACTGGTGATATTTCTTAAATGATTCTCAAACAATAGTGACTTAATGAAAGAGAAAAACAGTGATTTAGTCTATTTTTGGTTATATTTGTGAATAAAAGAAAATGAACAAAAATATCCCTGCCAGATTGTAAAAGTCAGCATTTATCTCATGCAGATATCTGGGAATGTTTTGCCTGAATTAAGATCACTGCCCGATTTATTATTGGATATAGGTTTTGTTGGGTTGGGGGGTTTTATGGTTTGTTATACAGTAGGAGTCCTATCCCAACAAAATTATCAGATTAACATTTTTTTCCCACAGCATACTGCAGATCCACATAGTTTTTGTCCTCCTGTAGTCTTAAGAATTTCTTCCGCTGTACAAGTGAGGTTTCCCAACCAGAAGGCCATCCCCATCTTTCCTTGTTCATGAAGATACCTAAAATACCTGCTGAAACAAACAGTTGATATGAAAAGGACCAGCAATATAAACTACGTTTCTTGTCTAAACACCTGGGCCTGATTATCCTATCTACCTGCATGGATGAGAGAGGATAAGAACCTGGCAGATCCAGACCTGAAGTGCATGGAAGGATGTATGATGCCTCTTAAAACTGTTCCCCATTCTTCTGACCCCAGGAAATCCTTTTGCAAGGGCTGCATTGTCATCCCTCAATATCTACTGAACTTTTGTAAACAACGTAGTGCTGAGTGCTAATCAGGGCCAGATTATCGCAAGGGATATAGGGACTGAAGCCCCAGGCCCCAACCTAAAGGGAGGGACCCAGGCTCCAGCCTCTACCTGATCTGCCGCCCCCCTGCCCCCAACTCAGCATCAGCAAGGCTTGGGGGAGTGCGCAGAGCACTCTTCCCTGCCAGCTCTAAGGAGGGTGGAGCCCTAGGGCCAGAGGCTGGGCTCTGCACTCCTACCCCTCCCTGGTCTGGCTGGTTTGGCCCCAAGGGATGGGATGGGGTGGGTTAGTGCCTGTTTGCTCCACCCAGAGGGCAGATCTAGCTGTCACATGGCATAGCCACCACTCCAGCATGGCCTTCCAGAGATTGTGGTGCTGGAAGGCTGTACCGGGGGCCACACTGTGCACCAGTTGGCCCCATCCACAAGAGCAGACTAGCTGAAGTGAGGTCAGGGCAGGAGCATCCTCTGGCCCCAGGGCCCTCCACCCAGTGATGGTCCACCAAATGTCATCATGCTGAAAGGGGCAGGGACCCCAGGGTGGTTAATCTGGCTCTGGCGTTAATGTAATCATTATCCTCTTTTGCACTCTGGAATGCCACCTAAAGACATCTGGGAGCAACAGTCATGTTGCCAATAAGCTGGAGGGAGCAAAATGGTTGCGTCTACACTGGTAAATTAAGTTGACTTAAGCTTCGCTTAAGTCGACTTAATTGGCACTCCGTCTACACTACACTTTGCTTAAGTCGACTTAAGCAGCTTGCTTAAGTCGACTTAAGGAAAATAAAGTCGACAATGAAAATTAAGTAAACTTTATTAAACCACCTTTCTACTCGACCTAAGGCTTAATTCGACTTTAAAAAGTCGAATTAAGCCAGTGTAGCCCTGGGGTAGCCCTAAGTCGACTTAGGACTACCCCAGGACTACACCAATGCCCTCCCTGCCGGGGGGGGCACAGGGGGAGCCTGGCATGCCCCCCAAAGGGCAGGGCATGTGGGCAGGGTGACACTGGCTAGATTTAGGGAAGCATTTATGATATTATTTTCAATGGATATCTCAGACATGCTATAATCCATAGGAACTATATCATGTTTGGTATCAATAGAAAGGTAGTAATTTGCTGGGAGTGATTATATAGTTTATGCCTAGGAATTCTATTTTGATTAGAAGTTAGAATTTGATGTTATATCCATACTTTAACATATGTTAAAACCATTGTGTCCTTAATGTTTAGGAATGTGCTAGGACAATGGTCCCAGGGAGTTACCTGATGAGCCATTAAGGACACAATGGTTGTATTCCTTGTGTCCTTAATGGCTCATCAGGTAACTCCCTGGGACCATTGTCCTGGCACATTCCTAAACATTAAGGACACAATGGTTTTAACATAAGTTAAAGTATAGATATAACACCAAATTTTAACTTCTAATTGAAATAGAATTCCTAGACATAAACCATATAATCATTCCTAGCAAATTACTACCTTTCTATTGATACCAAACATGACATAGTTCCTATGGATTATAGAGCATTTATGAGATATCCATTGAAAATAATATCATAAATGCTTCCCTAAATCCAGACAGTGTCAGACCCTGCCCACATGCCCTGCCAGCGTCCCTGTCCCCCTTTGCCCCATTGCACACAAGGAGTGCCCCCCTTGCCACCGTGGATCTACCCAAGGTCCCCCTAGCCCCACAAAGTCGACCTAGAGCATCCAGTGTGGACGCTCTAGGTCAACATTGTAAGTTCCCCTTTAAGTCGACTTTAATTTTAAGTGTAGACCCACTAAGTCGACTTAGTTAAAGTTGACTTAAAAGTGCACGTGTAGACATAGCCAATGAGAGCTGGAAACCAGAACAAAGGATGGTCCTAGGAATCTCCTGGTATGGGGACCAAGTTTTTGCTAATTCTAAGGAAAATAGAGTATAATCCTCTTGCAGAATTTTCTCCTCTTCATGCAGAAGTAGCTCTGTCTCAGCTCTAATCAAGATTACTGAAGTGGACATGCACCAGACTGGGCCTATGTGCTCTTAAGTTTCTGGAGTCTGAATAGAGTCCAGGACTTTCCCGGTTGGGGTCACCAGGCACATTAACAGAGTACAGATCCTTTGCCTAGTACTGCCTTCTGAGAACTGAAACCCTGCTGTCCAAGTACCTATGCCCAACAGCTAGTGTCATCTTCCCCAGCCTTCCTGCTAGTTATCACACCTTTTCCTAGACCTTCAACTCTGTGGGCACTCTGGTTCACAGTTTACCTCATTAGGAACAAATAGGAAGTTGAAGACAACAGACACAGATATTGCAAAGTTTCTAGTAGAGCTAGATGAAATTTTTCATGCAGATCATTTTTTTTAATTGAAAAATGCAGCCTTTGCCTGACTGACAATCTACATATTTTAGCCAACTTCAATCAAAATTAAATTGTTTGACTTTTCATTTCAGAAAGACTTTCTAGTTTGGAATTCCTCTTAATTTATATTGAAACCATAAAACAAAGAAAAAAAATTAAACACCACATAATCAAAATAGTTAATTTGATTGACCAAAACATTTCCGTCAACACAATATGAAACTGACTTTTTTTTCTTTTGAGAAACAAAAAGTGAAACAATTTCATTTTGGGTTGACCTGAAAAAATGTTTCCAAGTGTTTAGGACCTGAACCTCAATGTAGCTATATCTACACTTGTTAATTTAATGTCTACACTTGCTAAATCGACTTAGCATGTCCACACAAATTTTAAGTCGACTTTGGGGGGACCCTACAAAGTCAACCTAAAGCGTCCACACTGGATGCCTAGATTGACTTGTAGGGGCAAGGTGGACCTGGGACTGGTCCACGGTGGCAGGTGGGGCACCCCTTGCCAAGTTAACATTTCCATCACATTTATCTTCAAGCTCAGGCATCACTTGTAGTATATCCATTGTCCTGCCGGAATACTATCATTAGAAGTACAGTAGCTTTTATTTTGTTGTTTATTTTGCAGCTTTTTCCAAACAAAGTGGGTAATACATCACAGGGACCTTGTCAGCCCATAACTAATTCATTACATACTGAAGTGTTCAATGTCACAATAACATTGATGAATTAATTCATAGGTTTTTTTCAAAGATCTCCAAATCATCACAAGCTCACTTAGACTGCAATTAAGATCATTTCAATGGGAGATTTAGGTCTAAATAATAATAGATATACGTTACATACAAAACCACATGGTGTCATTGCTTATTGCCATTTTATTTCCATTCCCATTTACCTATTCTAAATTTTTCTTGTCTCTTTGAGTGCTTGCTGGGGGTTATGCTTTGGTGGGTGGAGAAGTGAGGAAGCATGCCTAAATTTGCATAAAAATGAATGGTTTTGTCACAGTCATAAAAACATTTATTTCATTCCCTCCCCCATTAATAAGTCATACATTTGATTTTACATTCCCTACATTTAAAACTAACAAATTATGTTCTGTCCTTTCTTGGAGTAATTTAATAATCCAAGCATATAACACTCCCATTCCTCTGTGTCTCTTTCCTTTCTCTGTGTTTCAAAGTGGTAGGCAATTTGTTCCCATTTAACTTAGCTCTCTGTGCATTTTCCCTTTTTCTGATTCAAATTAATGTATCTCACATTCCATTTTGCCTCTATAATTCAAGCTATGAAACATTTGCCTATTTCCCTTTCCTCTTAAAAAAACCCAAACAAACAAAAAAAAAAGAGAGCGTAAACTTCATACTCCATAATTTGCTTTCCTAGGGTTCAAGAATATAAGATTGTGATCTCTTCTGCCTTTCCTGGGCTTAGCATAAAATCCAAATGACATCTTACTTTTTTTTAACATAATAGTGATATAAGAACAGTGACATTCAACCTTCATTTTTCTTTCAAAAAATGGATGATAGACGATAATCATCAAAACTTTTCTTCTGGGTCTTAAAATAAAGTTAATCTAGACTCAATAGACTCTGTCATATATAAGTAGCTAAATCCTTATTGTTACAAACGCCAGCTGGTTATTTGCAAATCAAAATTTAAAAACAGGCTTTTCAAATAAGTCTTTTCTCCCCAAAGTTTTCAATTTTTTCAATAAAATAAAAAGGGGAAAAATAAAAGGTTTTCTCCCCATCAGCACCCTTTTCAGTGACAAAATAGAAGAAAGTGGGAAAGGAAATAATGCTGGGAAAGAGCATCCATAGACATTTTTATGTAAAGATTTGAATCAATGGAAAATTATTTTCCAAACTTATGGAACAAAAATAACTACATTTTTCTACTATTTCTCTGGGTTTTGGCTAGATCTAATAATTTCTATTAAAGAAACATGGTAAATTACAAACCATTAGTTAATCCTTATTTGCCTAGAATTGGCTCATTAATTGCATGCATATCCTTGAGCTTTTCTAAGCTTAAAGATCTAAATCTTAGTTTAGTTACTCATTCAAAATGCTTATTGAAGTCAAAACCACTCTGGAGATAGGCCTGCGCTTATTGAAAAGACATTCCATTTACTCTGGAAAATGAGTCCTGATTATGCTTGCAAAATAGATGGCAAAATTTCCCAAGAAAACTGGCCCATTTTCGAGTTTGCAAATACTTTTATTAATTACTTGTGGGAAGTGGTTTAATAGTGTGCACCTATGGTGATCAGATAGGAAGTGTGAAAAATCATGATGTGGGTGAGGGGAAATAGGTGCCAATGTAAGAAAAAGTCTTGATATTGGGACTGTCCCTATGAAAATAGGACTTCCGGTCACTCTATGTGAACTCTTCCTCCAACACCAAATTCCATGTTCAGGGAAAAAAAGCAATATCAATCTCAAAATGAAACACAGTTGCAAGTCATTGAGTTCCACATCTAAGGATCTAGAACTGGACAAAAGTGTGTGTGTGTGAGAGAGAGAGAGAGAGACAGACAGACAGACAAAGTCTACTGCACATTTATGTAAAGAATGTAAAAAATTATTTCCTAGCAAAATTGTCCTCTGAAGCACTTTTGGCCAAATTGTCTGATTAAAATTTCATCCTTCGACAAAAAGGGAAAAAGAAATTTCTCTAGCATAGAATGAGAACTATCTAGCCTTTCTTTGGTCCTCACTGTTACACTGCAGAATGCCTTGAAAAAACCATAAGGCCTCAATTCTCTATTTCATTAGTCATATGTGACTGCAATTCCATTAAAATTAAGTTACACTGGTGTAAAACTAGTATGTTGAGTGGACAATCAGGTGTATCTATACTAGCTTTATTTATGGTAAAATCTTTTGCCAGCTTAGTCCCAAGAACTCAGAATTCATTACTTTCAGACATCCTTCCAAATGATTCTGTTTAACCAAAAGTCTGCCTTCTGAGATACAAATGTAATATATGCCATTTTACAGTTCTTCCACTCATCAGCCTACAGTATTTTAGTGAAGTGCTGCAGTACATTGCTCACAGCATCCAGAAAAGCTTTTGGACCTGCAAAAGTGTATCTACATATAAAAAAAAAAGGGGTTGTGTTTGTTTTGCTAAAGATGAAGAAACTTAATAGGTAATGGAAACAAAGACAGAAATATTGCAGTCATGATTAAACTATCTATACCTCAGTTGATATTCATCCATTTACTTGAGATATTCCCTTAAATATCTACTTTTATTTGGCCCCAGAGAAATTGTCAGAGATAAATTAAAGGCTCAAAAGATATTCCTGTTAATTAACTTCTCATCAAGAAACACACCACAGCTATATCATAGAAGGAAGTGAATTATGCATTCCGCTAGATGTTGAAGTGTTTCTAAGGGGATTAAAAAGAAAACCCATAAGTAAATAAACTCAAAGTGATATAAACTGTGCTTCACTGTAAAAGTAATTTACTTGTAGTTTTAATCTGCCAAGTCTACCTGTCAGGAGCTATTATAAAACCTCAGGCTTTGTCTACACTTGTTAATATAAGTCGACTTAGCTAAGTTGACTTAAAGTTGACTACAAGTTGACTTAGCACATCCACACTTAAATTTTAAGTCGACTTTGAGGGTACCCTACAAAATCGAACTAGAGAATCCACACTGGATGCGTACGTCGACTTCTAGGGGCTAGGTGGACCTGGGAAAGGTCCACGGTGGCAGGGGGGTTACCCCTTGCCAAGTGCCAGGGGGTTCAGCCTTTGCCCCATTGTACTTGGTGCAATGGGGCAAAGGGGGACAGGGATCCTGGCAGGGCATAGGGGCAGGGTGGGCAGGGCTATGCCCTGCCCTGCCCTTTGGGGGGGCATGCCAGGCTGTGGCTGTGCCAGCCACTCTAGCAGGGAGGGTAGTGGGGAAGCCCTGGAGACCCCTAAGTCGACTTAGAGTCGACTTAGGGCTACGCCACGTCTACACTGGCTTAAGTCAATTTTCTAAAGTCAACTTAAGCAGCAAGTTGACTTAAAGGGAGGTTTTATAAAGTCGATTTAATTTTTCCTTAAGTCAACTTAAGCAGCTGCTTAAGTCAACTTAAGGAAAGTGTAGTGTAGACGCAGAGTAAATTAAGTCAATTTAAGCAGGCTTAAATCGACTTAATTTCCAAGTGTAGACGCACCCTCAGAGATGTTCACAAGTTTACACTAGGCTTCAAGTATTGCTTCAAATTTACACTTGCCTTGTGAAAGTCAATGTGAATCATGGAGAGAAATCAGCATGTGATTATAGAATAATAGGGTTAGAAAAGACCTCATGAGGTCATCTAGTCCAACCCCCTGCTAAAAGTAGGACCACTCCCACTAAATCATCCCAGCTAGGGTTTTGTCTAACCGGGTCTTAAATATTTCCAAAGGTGGTGATTCCACCACCTTCCTAGGTAACCCATCCAATGTTTCACCACCTGCCTAGTGAGAAAGTTTTTCCTGATATCCAACCTCTACAGACACCTCAATCGAAAACTGAAGATTGTGCTGATGGTGGCGACTTTGCCACCATCAGTATTGACTTACCTTTAGTCTTCTCTTCTGCAGTCTAAATAAGCCTAGTTCCTTCAGTTTCTCCTCATAAATCATGCCCCATAAGAACATAAGAAAGGCCGTACTGGGTCAGACCAGAGGTCCATCCAGCCCAGTATCTGTCTACCGACAGTGGCCAGTGCCAGGTGCCCCAGAGGGAGTGAGCCTAACAGGCAATGATCAAGTGATCACTCTCCTGCCATCCGTCTCCATCCTCTGATAAACAGAGGCTAGGGACACCATTCTTAACCCTTTTCTGGCTAATAGCCATTTATGGACTTAGCCACCATGAACTTAGCCCCAGCCCCCCAAATAATTTTCGTTGCCCTCCACTGGACTCTTTCTAATTTATCAATATCCTTTCTGTAGGGGGAGCCCAAAACTGGACACAGTATTCCAGATTTGGCCTCACCAGTGTCGAATAGAGGGGAATAATCACAATCCTTGATTTGCGGGCAACATTCCTACTGATGCAGCCCAATATGCCATTGGCCTTTTTGGAAACAAGAGTACACTGTTGACTCACATCCAGCTTCCTGTCACCATAACCCCCAGGTCCTTTTCTACAGTATTGCTACCTAGCTGATTGGTCCCCAGCCTTAAGTGTTTCCATCTTAAGCGTAGGACTTTGCAATCGTCCTTGTTGAACCTCATGAGATTTCTTCCATACTAACTACCCTATAGCCATTTCTAACTACCACAGACATACTCATCAGGGAATAGTTTTCTTTAACTATGTCCATTATCATTACCGAGCAGATAGTCATCTTCTTTTATAGGAAATTAGACATAATAGATGCTTGGGCCAGTTTGTTTCTTTAAGCTATGGATTGGGGCGGGGTATGTGTGTGCACTGAACTATGAAACTAAGTGGTGATTACCCGCAGCCTTCCAAGCACTCCCAGGTCAAGTGCCACCACCACCAGCAGACTGTAGTGTGTCATGCAAGGGTACATCATCTGTCAGTTGTATTATGATGGGGAAAAAATTGAGAACCACTGCTCTATGGTATTCACTCTAAATGCTAAGTTTATAAAATATTTTGTTATATTTATTCATTACCTTCTGCTGAAAGTTTTAAGGATGTATTTGTCAGTAATGGCCTTTGTTATTTTTATTACCAATAATGTCACAGAAAAACAAACACTACTCTTCATATCTGTATATTTACTAATTCAAATGAATATGAACTGATTCAAATCCACATTGAAACAGCTTCAAATACATGCACAACATCGTAAAACCAACCCATTCCACAACAGCATTGATGCTAGTACTGGCTCTATCATGTGAGAATGGGGAATAGAGAACTTCAAAGAGCTGCCCAGGGCAACTCAGGCTATTATATAAACAAGCTCCTGGATGGGGATCAAAATGGTGCAAAGGAAGAGAGACAATTGTGAGGAACATTTCAATAAATATCATAAAAGGTTGCGTGGAGTTCAGAAAGTTAGTCCATTTCAAGCCCTACCAATTGGAAACAACTTCAAAAATTTTCAGTTATTTTCCCAATTTCTGATCAGCTCTAATATTATATTCTGCCCTTAGAGAGAACAACAAGGTTGTTAATGCTGTCTTTATGAAAGCAAAGATTTCTAATTAACTTTCAGTCAAAGAAACATTTTCTTTGTAAGTGTTCATAAAATACTAGGTTAACGCAATCTGGGAGACATAGTCTGCTTGAATTTCAAAAAAAAAATGTGATCCATCATAAAAGACTATTTAAGGATATAACTAAGTGATAAAAGATTACATTTGCCAGTACAGATTAAAAATGGACTAAATAAACTGAAGGCAAAGAGGCATAGTGAATATCTTAAGACCATACTGGGAAGTACCCTGAACAGTAGTTTTGGAACCAATGTTACTTTATGCATTGATTTATTTCAAGGAGAAAGTGAAGAGTAAATGCAGGAAGTCTGCTGTTGACAAAGTTAATGGGGACAATAAAATTGATTAATGAGGATGGATTTACACACATTACCAGACTGGACATCCTAATAAATGAAATGTAACTTGGATATATGCAGCCTCAAGAGTGAGCTAAATTCACATGCCTTGATGGGTTCTGAGCTTGAGGGACCTGCCAAGGAAAAGATCTGGAGCTACATCCTGCTCAGAAATGGGAGTTTTACCACAGACTTCGGTGGGATTAGGACCAGGCCCTTAAGAGTTATTATGACTCACCATAGAGACAGTCTGTCCAGCTCACCCCTGCAAGTTTAAAGAAAAACAAAGAGAAGCCTCATACACAAAACAGGATCCTTGGGTGAAATAAAGGACAGGCACATTTTGTCACATCAGAGCCTGTTGGGATCAGCCATCCCAAGTGTAGCTTGGTAGTTGCATAATATAGTCACACCTAAGAATATGTAAAACACTTTAAAAAAAAAGAAATAAGGCATAAAGAATTTCATAAAGAATTTCATGGCATGCAGATAGATAGATAGATAGATAGATAGATAGATAGATAGATAGATAGATAGATAGATAGATAGATAGATAG
>ML686006.1:294584-305888 GCA_007922175.1 Pelusios castaneus | reverse complement strand
TAGATAGATAGATAGATAGATAGATAGATAGATAGATAGATAGATAGGCACACTAAAGTGGTACAGCCACAGGAAGCCTACAATGAACTCTACAAATACAGATACGGGCATTGAAATTGCAGTAATTCTCAAAGGGTGCTTCTACACTTGTAAATTAAGTCGACTTAGGCTTGCTTAAGTCGACTTAATTTACTCTGCATCTACACTACACTTTCCTTAAGTCAACTTAAGCAAGCTGCCTAAGTCGACTTAAGGAAAATAAAGTTGACAATGAAAATTAAGTTGACTTTATTAAACCTTTTAGGTCGACTTTAGGCTTAAGTCGACTTTCTAAAGTCGACTTAAGCCAGCATAGATGCAGAGTAGCCCTAAATCGACTCTAAGTTGACTTAGGGCTACCCCAGAACTACACCAATGCCCTCCCTGCTGGGGGGGGGGTGGCACAGGGAGAGCCTGGCATGCTCCCCAAAGGGCAAAGGCTGAGCCCCCTGGCACCTGGCAAGGGGTGTCCCCCCTGCCACCGTGGACCTGCTCCAGGTCCACCTAGCCCCTAGAAGTCGACCTAGGCATCCAGTGTGGATGCTCTAGGTCAACTTTGTAAGGTCCCCCCTAAGTCGACTTAAAATGTAAGTATACACACGCTAAGTGGACTTAACTAAGTCGACTTAAAGTCAACTTAGTTAAGACGACTTAGCCAAAGTCGTCCTAAATTTACAAGTGTAGACATAGCCAAAGGCAGTAATTTCACTTAGATGGCAAAAAAAATCTGGAAATTTTTCAGTGGCTTTCATTAAAATTTGCATACTTATATAATTGTTACATCTATAATGAGTCATCTATTTAAACCTTGGAAATTAATTTTTCTTCCTTATGGCTCAAACTTGTATTCGGGGGAATATTTGCCTGAACAAGACAGGGCACCTAACAGTAATCAGGATACAGACTACAAACAACGCTGTTTCAAGAACAGCAGATTTCACTCTGCTGCAAAATAGAGGTTAAACCCACAGTGCAGTTTTAAAACTAGAAATGTAGCTGTGATATAACAGAAGCTTATAAAGAGAATGTAGCTAAAGATTTAAGAGAAGGTGGCATGAAGGATGACATTGGTTAAGTTGGGGAAGAATATTTGAGTACAAAGGAGTGATAGAGAGAGACCAGGATTGACAAATTCTGAACTCACATTGTCTATTTGGTATAACGGGATACATTCTCCTGTATGCTTTCTCCTCTTTCCATTCCCTTAGAGGAGTAGGGAGGAAATCTTCAGTAGAACTCAGATCATCCTTTCTTCAGTTGCACAGTTAAGGCAGAAATTGCCCTAGTGATCTCTCAACCTGCTCCTAGCAGTATTTAATCTTTTCCTTTCTCTTTGTCTCAGAATTCATATTACCTCATGCTCCTGAGGCTATCTACATTATCTGGTTGCTTAGAAACCACTTTGTAGTGGATATCTAGGAATTAGGAAAACTTGTCTTCATAACCACCAAATTTTTATTCCCTCACATCATGTGACTGTTTTATGAACTAGATGTAATATATTTTCCTCTCCCTTAATTTTTTTAACACTGTATTTACCATTTTAGTTGTCCTCCACTGTTAAACACATCATATCTGCTCTGTGGGTTTTCTTTTCTTTTAATGTCGATGGATCTTTTATCATATCCTGTACAGAGTCAACCCTAGACCAAATGGCACTCCATGTGAGGAACATCTTCAGCATCCACCGCCTCTATTTGTTAAACTTTTGAATATCTTATCTATTGCATTTGTAGACCATTTCATGACTTTGATTCACAATTTGCATGCATGATTTGTCCATCAGATGACATGAAAATTTGGCATGCGTAAATCTGTATTTATTCATGCTATATATAAGCAGATAAAATTATTTCTTTACGTTTATAGAAACTAATAGTAGAATAGCTGAAATGTGTTAACCTTAAGAAATTGAACAGTGCACAAACATTGAGTGGACCAGTTTTAAATAGTGTTACAGCAGGTGACAGCCCTACAGTATGTGAAATCAGGTATACACCTCTGTAGGCCTCAAACTTGTTCAAGCAGCTGTAGGCCTCAAACTCATTTTAAACAGCAGCACAATTATAACATTTTTTTTTTTTGCTGGAATTGCTGATGAGTTGCCAAAGCTGAAGATAACAAGGGAATGTTTCAAGGATAAGTGGCTGTGCTGTTTTTGCTGGTTTTTGAAATTTCCACTAACTAATGTAAGATGATACTAACTTTATTGTGATCTTAAGTAAGTAACAAGAACTTTTGTTTTTGTAGCCAAAGAGATCCTGACTATTGTTATAACCTTGTGATTTAACTACATGTCTTGTAAACATCTCTGTTCTATTATAATTAAGAATAACTGTTGACCAATTAGGTTAAAGAAATTTTAATTGTACCCACCTTCATACCCTAACCCCAATTTTCTGTATAAAAATCTCTGAAATATGCCTACAGGCAGAGCACTTAACCTGATGGGGTTTTTCTCTCTGTCAATGTGCTCTCCATAGGGCCGTCTGAAATAAAGTGTCTTGCTGAAACCTGATACCGGTTGCTTGCTGCTTCTTCAAATGTTAAACCTGGTCCTTTAGTTCAAAAAGTCACTTTTCTTGCCTTTTTCATTGTGAACTGAAACACAGGATCAAAGATCCAAAGACAGGCCAATGGCATTTTCAAGCAATAAAACAGCAGGAGACATCAGTCCCTCGTTGGTCATTATCAATCAGAGATATGTTTTAATGAGTTTGATATTCGAAAAGCTGCACTCACCACTCCACACATTAGGAAAAGTGTCCTTCAGATGAATGAACTTCGAGTTGAGAGTGTGTCCTATGAGGGAAAATGTGATGGATGTTGTCCAATTCAACATAGAGACCTTTATCATTGATGTCTGAACATTTCCCATATATCAGTCTCCACTGAAGGTCCATACAATTATTCAAAATCATTTTCCTGTCTGCTGGCAGCTTATTAAAGTCACACTAATCCTCCCTGGTCTTTTCATGGTACTTCATTTGTCCAAACCTTTCTTTTATGGATACTCGTGAAGTATCAATAAGAGAGCCAAAAAAAATCCTCTTGAATTTTTTTTCAAGCTTCCCATCACCTCATCTCTGCCCTTGTACTCAAACTATCTCTTCTTTCAATGAATATGAGTTTTCTTGAAGACAGGTTAAATTCCTAAGTTTTTCATCATTTCTTTGGAAGCACTGACTGTATGAATTCAGATATGGAATACCAGAAACATTTTACTTCAAAAATTCTATTTCCCCTTTTGTTGCTGATAACGAAAAAGGAACCCCAAGCTCAGTGCCCCCAAAGCCAGTTGCTTGGGTTGCCTGCCCTTAAAACTGGCCCTGATCCTGTAATAGTGTTTCCAATGGCCGAGACTGCCTCAGAGCTATGGCTTTACAGCACTGAGAACAAGCACTACCCCATCATGAAGCCACAAAGACATGAGCCAGGCAAAATGTCTCTAAAATGTTGGGCTAGAACAAGCCAGGTGATGTCCTTCTTGTCTTTACTGCAGAGTTCACTAGGGCTCTTACTCTGGTGTTTCTCCTAATCCAGCTCCTTTCGATATATAAAAACCTCTCATCCAAGTGCAGTGGTGCTTCACACCCAAGCTACCTGGCCTGTGTGGAGCTATAGGCTAATGCTGGAATGCTGCTTACACTCCAAGTTGGTAATCCACACACCCTCCCCTGAGGACACAGGCTAAACTACTCGAGTTCCAATAGTCCTCCAATGCCTCCTCATAATTCCCCTGGCGTTCCCAGAAGGACAGAATCGTTCTCCCACAGTCCACCGTGAAAGAATCAGAGCAGCTCGGCTCACTATAGCACAGAGTATCGAGGGGTAAGCACTAGCGCATGCCCACATCTGTACTGCTCCTCTGTGGGTGTCGTCAAGTGGACAAGCTTTGCAGTTTGGCTGCTCACACCTGAACTCACGCTGAGTATGGAGCATCCAAGTTAATTCTGCAGTGAAGATATACTCTAACAGGCATAGCACATGTTCTACCAGCCCCCATGCTAACTCACTCTTGCTGGCATGTGAGATGATGGAACTGCTGTGGTCCCACCTTACCCAACAACTGTGGGAAGGATAGAAGCACTGCCGATGCCTGTCTCATGTAAAACTGGGATGTCTGGAATTCAAGAACTGAAATGAGATGGTTTGATGGTTGTGCAGGAGCTGAAGTGGAGGAGGAGCTTCTTTTATCTTCTCCCTAATTTGCCTTCCTATGCAGGGCTATTCACTCTATATTGAACAGGCCGTATCATTTCTTAGTTACGCTTTCTGTCGTGTGGATATTAGTTATTCTCATTGTATAATCAGAAGGCTCCTCTGATCAAGACTGAGCCTGTGTTCTGCTCAGAGGGTCTTACTGAATCTGGAGACAGGGGTCAAATTTAGACCCAGGCATCTAAGTCATTTAAGGGTTTTTGGAAGTTTTCCCCAAACTTATAAGACAATTACAAAATTCCTAGAGTGTTATTTTTAAAACTAACAAAGAGTCCTGTGGCACTTTTAAAGACTAACAAATTTATGGGGAACTTACAGAGTGGGGGGAAATTAAATGCAGGGAAATATATGACACAGGACCAGGTCAGGCTGTCATTTCCCTGCATTTAATTCCCCCCCACTCTGTAAATTCCCCATCTTCAAGGATTTGATGAAGTGCGATTTTCTCCCACAAAAGCTTATGTGATAAATAAATTTGTTAGTCTTTCAAAATGTCACAGGGCACCTTGGCTATGTCTACATTGGCAAGTTATGTTGACTTAAGGGGACTTCAGTCGACCTAAGTTAATCCCTGTCCACACCAGGCTTTCATTAAGTGGACTTAAGAAAGTCCTTAAGTCAACTTAATGAAAAGTTAGGTCAACTTAATAAGAACCACCAGTTAGGTCGACCTAACCCTTAAGTCGACTCCATTGTCTTAAGCACAGAGTGGATGCTTAAGTCCACTTTATTAGGTTGACCTAAGGGTAGTTAGATTGACTTACTAAGACCCCGTTCAGGGAAGACCTAAGACTTACTAAGACCTAAGTCGACCTAACTTTTTGTAGAGTAGACATAGCCCTTGTTGACTAACACGGCTACCCCTTTGGAATTTTTAAAACTGTTTACAGATTTCTAAGTCTTCATATAGTAATTGCATTTGTGTAAATGAATATTGGAAGAACCAGATATCATGCAAATTGTTTCTCCATTTCATTGAGCCAAATGAGGCAGTGGGTAAGCTTAGATCACAAGTGAAATGAGTTTGGAGGTCTCTGTTTTATTGCTTAAAGAGCATTTATTTGCATAGAAAAATGCTAGTGGGCTTTTTGGGAACATAACTGAGGTGCTTTGATAGATCTGCATGAAGAAACTGCAACCAGTTGCCCACATTATGCCTAGCTCTAGTGAGCGCTATCAGCCTCTCACTTTAATGATGACCAGAAGCAAAACCACTGTCAGATTCAGTTCATTTAAGGGCTTGTCTACACTCGAAAGAACATGTAGAGTACATGTAGCTACATGCAGACATGAAAGGCAGATTGTGACTACACTGCAGTGTGTAGCTACATGCAGCAGCGAAGGATTGTGGCAGGGAGGAAGCAGCAGGGATACTATATTACTAAAAATAGCAGTGTAGGTGTGGGGAGCATTGCCTGGGTATGTAGACAGACATTTAGGGTATATACTGTAGGGTTCAGCTGTGTGTGCACTCTATATGACACTATCTATGCTGCTCTTTATAACGATGCTAGCGGGGTATATAGCATCTGCATTCTGCAGGATGCCCTAGGCATAGGTGTACCCTAAAAAGCCGAACTTTGGGAGCTGTAATTAGAGCATTCAAAATTGTGTTTGTTGTTTCACATGCAACCAAATATAAAAAGTCTCTTAGATCAAGAACATACAGCTTTGAGTTTAGACAAAGAAAAATAAACAAGAGCGATAAATGGTGGAAGTGAACTTTTAAAAAAAAACATTTTTCCTCATCTGGTAATTTAGGCAGGTGTCTTGAAGGCCTTAATGGGTGGGAACGAACACATGCCCACACATCTGTCAGTTTTGACCAGAAGTAGTATGTAATCTTGGGTGTCTGAAGTTGAGCTTCTAAATCTCTATTTAGGCAACTGAATAGAAGTGGCTTGATTTTCAAAGGTTAAATAGCTTCAACTGATTTCATTTGGGATCCGAGATTGTCCATAGAATCAGAGACATAAGTCTGAAAGTGACCTTTTGAGGTCATCTATTCCATCTCCCCACACTGAGGCAGGACCTAGCACAGTAGAACCTCAGAGTTACTAACACCTGGGGAATGGAGGCTGTTCATAATTTTGAAATGCTCATAACTCTGAACAAAAGACTTTATGGCTCTTTCAAAAGTTCATAACTGAACATTGACTTAATACAACTTTGAAACTTTACTATGTAGAAGAAAAATACTGCCTTTAACTACCTTGATTTAAATGAAACAAGCACAGAAACAGCCTCCTTATCTTGTCAAATCTTTTTTATAATCTTTTAATTTTTTTCTAGCAGTTTACATTTAACACCGTACTGTACTATATTTGCTTCCCAACTCTTGCCCTTGGTCTCCACCTGAGTGCATACTTCCAGTTCCAAATGAGGTGTGTCGTTGACCACAGTCTATAACTCTGATGCTTGTAAGTCTGAGGTTCTACTGTATACATAGACCCAGTGGAACTGTAGGCTCTCGGGATGCAGAAGCACTCCTCCTCCCTGGAAGTAATAAAAGCAACCAAATTCATAGCTTCTATCATATGCAGGATATAAAGTTTTGTTGAATTGCTTTCCTCATTCTGACTACAAAAAGTTATTCCAGCTACCCTACCCTGGCAGGTGTTTGTCTAACCTGTTCCCAATAACCTTCAATGATTAAGATTTCACAATTTACACTTTGAAGTGTAATCCAGACCTTAACTATCCTTATAGTTTGACTGGTTTTTCCTATCATCTAACTTAAATCTGCCTTACTGCAGATTAAACCCATTACTTCTTATCTTATCTTCACTGGACGTGGAGCAGAATTGAGCACCATCCTATTTATAACAGGCCTCAACATATTTTAAGGCTTATCAGATTCATCCCCGTGTAGTCTTCTTTTCCTCAAGATTGAATATATTTGTTGGTTTTTTAATAGGTTTTCATAGGTCAGGTTTTCTACATTTTTGTTTCTCTTTGCTGGACCTTCTCCACTTTGTCCACATCTTTCTTAAAGTGTGACATCAAGGATTGGACACAGCACTCCAGCTGAGACCTCACCAGTGCCAACCAGAGTGGGACATTTGTCATACATCTGATATTCCTGTTAGTACATCCCATTAGCCTTTGTAGCAGCTGCATCAGATTGACTCATATTTAGTTTGTAATGCATTATAGTCCCCAGATCCTTCTCAGCCACACTACTGCCTCACTAGTTACTATCCATTTTGTAGTTGTGGATTTGATTTTCTTCCTATGTGTAGAGTTTTGCACTTGTCTTTACTGAATTTCATCTTGATTTAAGAACAATTCTTCAATTTTTCCAGGTCATTTTACATTCCAATTCTATCCACCAAAGTGTCCTCTGTGTAGTAGCTGCTCCTCTTAGTTCCATTTCTTTTCCTGTATCATGTTTAAATAGCTTCCTACAGCTTAGGATCCAGAGTATCCCATCTATGGTTTAGATACATTTATGTAAGATTTCTATCTCCCTGTGTTCCCTATGAGAAACTACTGATCATGTGGGAATGAAGGGGCAAATTTTCCTAGGCATATTCAGGTCATATGATCTGAATACTCCAGTATTCAGTTTTGAATGTGATATTTCTATGTCTTCCGAATATTATTTGAAAACCAAATTTATTCAAAAACGGAAAAGGCATCATTCCCCATACATGCCAACTTTAAAGCTTAAACACATATTTGAGTCTTTTTTAAAACTAATACAGTGTTCAAAACAAATCTCTTAAAGCCATATATACCGGTAAACTAATATTTTTGCTAATTACAAGCAGTTAGCATGATTTCTGGCATCCTTCGAAAATACTACGGAACATGAAGTTGCTATGAAAGACTTTTTCCTGTTCTGACTTTAGTGCAAAAATAAATAGTTTCATAGCAGTTTTGTGATCAGCTTTAAAAAGAATAACAATAGCTACACCCAATGGCCACTATGTTAACTGCTCCTTTCCAAAAGAAAACCTGAACCGTGCTAGAACAATCACAGTCAAGTCATTTTTATAGATTTTTTTTCCCATTAAGATGCATTTTTGAAGGTCCCATTGTGTATGCTATCTTTCCCTTTCCCAACTCAACTTTTCATTACAATTAATCTTTTAATACACAAGAATGTTATTGTTTTGACTGATTTATTAACGATTCCAAATGGCAGCATTGGACCAGCACAACGAATCTTGTTAAGCCAGAATTTTGTCTTGGTGACCGATATTTTGTGCTCTAGGCTTTTATTTAAGTATAATTGCATTTAGTTCATTATTGGAAGATAACTTTTGCAACTAGTAGTGAGACACACCTGCATCTGCAGAGATGCTGAAACAGCAATGCTGATAAAAATTGAAGCTGCTCCTGTATGTCTGAATGCAGAATTAACCTATATGTAGAGCTCTTAACAATACCCATTGTGTTTTTAAAGGCTAGTTCAAAAATTATATTTTTATCAGAAGTTTTTCTTCTTTTTTGATTTTTCAACAAAAATAGATTTGTTTTTTGTTTCCAAGACCCCCTGAATTAAAAATAATCAAGAGCTGAAAAGACAACCAGGAGAAATGTTGAAGAAAATATTGCAGAAAATTTTCATTTTGTTCAAAAAGCCACTTTTCTTTGAAAAAAAATATAATGAAAGTATCTTAAGCCAGGTACACCTGTATAATTAGAAATTAAGTATAAACACTGCTGGGAGTCTTACTGCTAATTTAAACTAGGCCAGGAAGTTGAGAAGGACATATCTTTATATTCTACTGTGAAAGACAACTGATTTTTACATCACAAGTGAGTGGGAGTTAGGGTTAGGGAGGCTAGGGTGATCCCCATTTTATAAGAGGGAGAGGGACTTGTCCAAGGTTACCCAACAAGTCAGTAGTAGAGTCAGGAAAAGAACCCCAGTCCCCCCATTGCTGCCCATCCAATGATGACACTTATCATGGCCACCTATGTATTTCATGCTGACCTCTTTCCATTCTAATAAAAATAATCCATTCTAAGGGACTTGACTATATTATGTCAGCACTGAAAGCACCTCCATTTAAGAATCTGAATACATTTCCTATAATAAGCTTGAAATCTCATATCTTTATAAATGGATACTCCAGAACAGTAGCTATTTTCCAACATACATTAATGCATGCTGCACATTAGAGGACAGAATGGGCCCTTTCCCACAGGGAAGAGAAGTCTGATTCTCAAAGAAAAGGTGCATAAATAGAAAGGCAAAAAGCAAATAGACCTGCCACAGGGTACATTGGGGAAAATTGAAGGTTTTTGCTACAGATTTGGTGTCTGACATGTCCGATGTCTGATTGGTGGATTCACCTCAGGTAACGTAGCAGAATTTCACTTCTCAGTTAGCTATACTTATTGAGAAATTGTGAAATAGGCCTAAAACAAAAACAAAAGAATGTACAGATCATTCTACTCCTTCACATTACCTCAAACTAGGATTTTACTTTCTTGGTAGTTCCAAAGGCATAGCTACGTCAGTCTAGTTCAGCAAAACAAACAAAGAGTCTGGTGGCACTTTAAAAGACTAACAAATTTATTTACCACATAACCCGGGTCTCCTGGGATAACCTCCTGAATATGCAAAGATTAGGGCAAGCTGCAAAAAGGAGAGCAGATTCTCCCAGCACTGGCGGATTACCCAAAGCTAAACTCCCCAAACAGTCACAAACCATGCTTCTGATCCCCCACACTGGATATCAAGAAGCCCCCATAAAATATACTCAGCCCCCTTTACTGCATTTCAGCTACTGGTCCCCAATATGACCACTGGGTCTGGTAAAGAGGGAAGTTGCTTAAAACTCCAAGCTCTTTACCCAAAAAGGTTTCTCCTGACCCCAAAGGATCAGCCACATCACACAGAACAGCATAGGTTTGTATCTTACCCAAAATACCATGCTGCCAGCCAATCCTCTAGTAACTAAACTAAAGGTTTATTTTTCAAGGAAAGAAAAACTATGAGAGCACTGTTAAAAGGTTAAAGTAATCACATACATACAATGATTGAAAGTCCAATGTATCAGGTTTCCAGTAGAATTTGAAGTTTGCAGATCTCAAGCACACATCCAATACCTGGATGGGTTTAAGTCCTTGTTTCACAGCTCTGGTTGTTGGAAAACCAGTTCAAAGGAACATAGACCAAATAGTTCAAGTGTAGAGTTTGCTCTAATTCTCCCATGAGAATTAGCAGGGTGATTCCAAGCCGGTGCTGGCTGGGGTCTCAATTCTGCGGCCCAAACTTTCCCTGAGAAGCTTGGACAGATGTGAAACAAAGGGATTATGTTCCCAACTTCCTTTTGTAGCTGTAGCAAGGTGGGCATTTGCAGGTCATTTCATCATGTGGGCTTTGATGACAGTTCACAGAGATTTCCTTAAGTGGAGAATACTAATGTATATTGTCCTTTGGAGAACAACCTTCAGTTCTCAGGCACCACAGGTAATTAGCTGCATTAGCACCATTAATGGACAGTTTACACTGGTACATCAAAGCTCCATCTAGATGTTAATGTTCCCTTTTGACCTCTTCTAATAGAACAATAGTAACAGATAGCGAAGCAGTTCATTTACCTTGCTAACCTTTAACAATATAGAAGTAAACATCATCAAATAACTACTAAAATACACATGCATATCAAAGCCCTAGCTTGTAACACTACCATTGTGTTTTCCTACAATATATTTTTAAAGGTTAGATTTGGGTCATGTATTTTAAAAGATGGCTTGGCCTTCCTAGCTTGACATACCGCATGAGTTTTCATGGGAGAAAATCCCACTTCATCAGACGCTTGAAGTTCCCCATCTTTGAGTGTCTGATAAAGTGGGATTTTCTCCCACAAAAGTTCATGCAATTAATAAATTTATTAGTCTTCGAAAGTGCCACCAGACTCCTTTTTTTGTTTTACTTTCTTGGTACGGTTTGATTGTATATCTTTTCAAACATCATACAGTTACTGTATGCAGTGTTAGTCCCAAGATACCAGAGAGAAGATGGGCAAACTAATCACTCTTATTGGACCAACTTCTGTTGGTGAGCTTTAGAGCTACATAGTG
>ML686006.1:275022-294574 GCA_007922175.1 Pelusios castaneus | reverse complement strand
GTTGGTCCAATAAGAGATTTTACCTCACCCACCTTATCTCTCTAATAGTTGTATTTTTAGGAGAGGCATATATTATTGATGAGTAGTTCTGCAGAGTATTTGTTAATTACACCGAGTGCCAAAATAATTGGTGATATACTTTTTTTGGGTGGGTTAAAAGGCAGAAATAGCTATGTGTGGGTGAACCTCAAAAGGTTCAGAAGTTTTGTATAGAGGTCTACATGAAGTAGTTATTGTTTGTGTGTTTACAGTTGCACCCATGACATACTTTCCAACAACAGAAGGGATGCAACTGGCTCCTATTCGCTCATCATCCAAGGACGAGCAGACAGTTAGACAGAAGTTAAGAAAAACCAAGAAAATAAGGATTGTATAAACCAAAGGTTGCTCTGGATAACTATATGCTTCTGCTCAGGTGCTGTATAACATATGTAACAAGCAGATAAACTAGCTTAAAAGGAGAGAGAAATGGAGAAATCAGTTAAATAAAGCAGATGGGAAGCAGGATAAAGTATAGGAGAAGGACATCTTGAGGAAAATTAAATTGAATTGAATTGACATCTCCACTTCCTCTTTATGGGAATACATATCAGGCAGAATGTGGAATGGATGTAGAACATTAACAGTGGTAAAAGCATTAGACAGAAAAGTCTTTTGAAACATGTGGAGAATAAAATAGTGTCTCCAAGACAGATTTACTGTTATTGTCTATGATGAATTACACAAACGATTCCATCGCTAGATCCTGAGATGACAGAAAAGAGCAAAGCTCCTAAAGGGAAATCCTTGGGATGCAAGTCCCCTACATGCCAAGTAGCATTGCCTAGCTACTTCTTGTTGAGGATATGAAAATAGAATGCATGTAGGAAATAATGTAATTCATTACATTTAAGAGGAATTAGAAAATCACATATGGGTGGATGTGATTCATAGTGAAAGAGATTAAAAACAAATGCTTAGAAGCATGTGAAGATGAGAGGGATTCCTCTTAGAATAGACCGTAAACATCATACAAGTCTCTGCCCTAGGCAAGTGAGAGCTGTTCTGGCATATGGATCAATTTAGGTCCAAGCAGCAAGAGAGATCCTGTGCTGGATTCCCCTAGGGGATGGTAGGACTTTAACAATAATTGGAAACAAATCCTTAATATCATATAAAAGCAGGGCCTGAAAGAATGCACCCACAGAACAGACAAGGACACTAGAACAGATGCACTGTATCATCATCATCACACCTCAACAAGAGTTAGTGCCACAATGAGAAAGACAACTGGGATACTTTGTGCAGCAATCACAACTTGGCAGATACATCAGCTGGGATTTTCAAAGGAGCCTAAGGATGTAGGAAAATGAACTTTGAAAGATACCAGTTATTGTATTTTTATCTGTACTATTGCATGTGTTTAAATATGTGCCATAAACCAGTGGGCAAGCTGAAGGTGAATATACTTAGCTTCTATGTATGATATGGACAGGATGAGAAAAAACTCCTATCTGCAACGCCTCAGCCCTCCATCCATTTTCTCTCCCATTTCCCAAACAAGCACATTCTTCTAGCCAACACTTGCCTTCCGGTTGCAACCCTTCCCTCCTGCACCGAAGACATTGGACAGCTGCTCCAATGTGAACCTTCTTTTCACCATGCATCAAGCATTCAGGTCAGGAACCAGCATCAAGGAGCAGGGTTGAATGGAGAGGGAATGTCTACTGGATCAGAAAGAGCTTCTGGCAGTGAGGGGGAAGATAGGATAGAAGAGAGACTCCTTCTAGGATAGAGTCTTCTGCATCAGCTATAATTAAGGTCACTGCCACCACACTATAAAAAGGGTCGGGAAACAAGGGTCAGATTTTGGGAATCACCACATCAATAGCTCAAAGAAAGAGGAAAAATGCTAGCTCTCAGATACCATTCTGATTGCCTGTAATGTTGTAAAACTTTGTTTTTAATGGGTACTTTTCCTTAGCAGTATGAGGCATTCCCTGGCAAAGTTAGTCAATCTGAGCAAGAAGTAGAAATGGGTGCCTTTGTGCACTGTATCTGTCATTCTTCTGTAAAGGCAGCTCAAAACCCAACAGGTGGAAAACAAAAATCTACATCTAATTGCCTATTAGCTAAGGCCCTCCCTGCCTGGAGACCCTGAACATTGTATTACATGTAGGTCATACTTGTGAATCTTTTCCAAGTCAAGATTTTGCTATGACTAGTCACACTGGTGATAAGCTGCTTAAGAAGGTCACAGAAGCCTTCCTGTATATTGCTCAATCCGATTTAAAGAATCATCATAAAACAGGGAGTAGAGCAACTAAAAATATCCCATCACCCGAGGTATTTAAACCTGAATGGACCATCAAACTCCCAATGTAGCATTCAGACTCTATACAAAAAGAGTTTGTACCTCCATTCCCGTAAAACAGGCTGAACCCAGAAATCAGATTTTCCATGAGATCTTACAGATTTCTATATGAGGGACCAGTGGGAATCTAGGTGAGGGGCACTGCTCTTTACAAAATGATATTCCCACTAGCAGTAAAGGAAAAATCAGAAGCAGCTGTGTTTTGCTGAAAGTTTATTTTCCTCATCTGCATAATAGCTCTTTTTCATGGTGTTTGTAATTTAGTTATAAAAACCTATTGTAAGGGTCTGAATGGACGCTTCCCTGCTGAGCTAGTACTTGCTTAAGCAAACCTTCCCCCATTGCTTAGGTGCTCAGCATGATGGGGCTGCTTTGCCCAAGTGATCCCTTTGGCTGCTGGTGATTTACAAATCTCTTCAGTGTTAATGCAGGGAAACAAAATATTGTTCCCCTTATTGTGTGAGCAAAGGGCAGCAGAACTGTGCTTAGCCTGTTCTGACTGAGAAGTCACTATCATCTGAACCAAACTGGCTAACGAGGTGTGTCTACACTTACAAATTAAGTCAACTTAATTTACTCCGTGTCTACTCTGGGCTTTCCTTAATTCGACTTAAGATGCTCTTTAAGTCGAATTAAGGTAAAGTTAGTTCGAATTAATAACAGCTGGTTTTAATTCAAACTAGCGCTTAAGTCAACTTTATTAAGTTGACGTAAGCCGGTGGAGACCCGGAGTAGTGCCTATGTAACCCATATGCCTAGAAAGGGCTATCTCTTTGAGAGACCTACTGAGAGTGGGTTACTGTTGCTGGGCAGATTAGCTACCCACAACAAGAAACTTCTAGAAGCAGGGAGTGGTAGCATTTTGAGCATGCTCCACAGGGTGCTCTGCTGGTGTGATGTGTTGTGGTCAGTCAGATCACGTGAGAACAGCAGTCTGTGCAGACAGCAGGCTAGAGCTGCCTTGAGAAGAGCCCATGTGCTCAGTTTTCAGGAGAGAAGCTGAGCCAGGAGTGAACAAGATGTTTTCTCCCTCTAATGGAGTCATCTGCAACAGATTTTGCAGACATGCATATGGGACTGAGGGCTGGTTGCAAAGAAGAAGGAAAAGCCTTCATGGAATGCTACAGAAGGTTCCTGCAATGAAAGAAGAAGAGGACAGCTATTTCTTGCCACTCAAGCCTCTACATTCGAACAAAGACTGTAGCAGAGAGTTGGGTGAACTCCACCTAGACTTTGGGACACTTGGATATCTGTCATGCAGGGGTTTGTGTAAGGATTGTTCTTGGTTAATTGTATTTTGTTTTCTTAGGATAAGGTTTATTTATTTAGTAGTTAAAAAGTTCATTGTTATGTTTGTTTTTAGTAGTATTTTAATGTGGGTTGGTAACTCTGAGCAATCTTTGCTGTGAGTCCCATACAGACTGGATCCTGGGTCTCCAGCTGCTTTCTCCACAGGGATTGGGGTGTATTTCTGTGAGGCACTGGAGAAGGGCAATTGAATTAATTTTAGCCCACCCGAAGGTTACACCTAGGTGGACCTTTTTAAGTTGACTTAAAACATTAAATCGACTTAAGGTGGAAAAGGGGCCAAGTCTACACCTGAAAAATTAAGTCCACTTCTGTTAAGTCGACTTAATAAGGTCCACTTTAAGTCAATTTAAAGTGGTCCTTAAGTCGACTTTATAAAGTTGACAACTTTTCAAGTGTAAACATAGCCAAGGGGACTCAGATGCCAGAGCCCTGTAAAGGTGGATGGTGATGTAGACAGGTATTTCTGCCTGAAAGCCTGGGCTCTACCTCAGAGCCCCAGGCATGGTTTAACCTTCCCCTTGTACTGTGAAAAGATGGAGCTAATTAAGATTCCATTAGGAGTCTCTTGTTTTGTTAAGTGTTTTCTAGAGCTGACCTCATCTATCGTGGAACACGGCTCCTCCCAGCTTCAACACTGAGGTTCACCCATTCAGGACTGACAATCAAAGAGCTGGGTGGTATCTCAAGAGACCAACATGCAGAGATTATAGTGTATAAGTAGGTGGTAGCAGTTGGTGACTGTGGGTGATAGGGTCGCTAGTGGGCAAATGGCAGAGCAGTCTGCGGCATTAAAAGTGGCCAGCTGGTGGAGGGGATGGCAGTGTGGCTGGATGGCAGAGTGATCAAGGTGCAATCTTTGCCCCTCACCCCCAACCAGGGTTGGAGATGAACTCTGAAGCTACACCTCTAGCCTCTGGGTCAGCCCTGACTAAGAACAACACTAAGGAGCAGGCTGCTGTGAAGGAAGGGGCACATTAATGGAACTCCTTGCTGCAGGACTTAAGAACCTAAAGCAAAACAAAACTGCCCCACCTATTTTAGGGTGGGTGTTTTGTTCATGGTTTTATGTGTGTAAATCCTACTTGCAGCATTTTTCCAGGTTAATGACAGGTTACTTTCCCCCTTTTTATTAAAAGTCTCTTTCCCACACTCAGTCATGTCTACACTGACAGGGGCAGAGTCACTGACATCCCGTCAATTTTTTCCAGATCGACTGAGTTAAGACATGCTCAGTCCATCTGGAATTTGACTTAATAAAACCACCCCCTCACGTGGTATAGTGCTGTGTTGACAGGAGTACATTTCCTATTGGTGCAGTGCAGTGAAGATGCCACACTAAACGGGGTGTTAGGAAGTTGACGAGAGTTACACAAACTACTCTGCATAGCTTGTGTAACTCCCGTCGACTGCTGCCGAATTTTGTCGGTAGTGTAGACCAGCCCTCAGTCTCTGCTTGTGAAAAGGGAAGTATTACCGTTAGTGGGGCCCAAAGCGTGGTATGTAATTGTACCAAGCTACTTGGTGGGGGCTCGACCCAGTTTTGGGTTGTTTTGTAGAAAGAAAGCCCTAAATACTGAATCTGGACCTTTTGTTCCTGACTCTGACTGGCAAAAGAGATACACTATTCCAACATTAATAGAAAAAAATATTGCTTTTACATCAGCGTAAATCCATAGTAGCATAAAGTTTCTCTGAATATATGGCAGTGAAATGGAAAACAGTGGTCTATTGTTTTTTATATCACTGGGACCAGGTTCATGGAAAGGACTAGAAGACTCTTCTGGCTCATTATTTATCTAGGATGATGTTTTCCAAACCACCTGTGCATGGTTAAAGTTAATGGGAGTTGGGATCTGAATCTGTAAAGTGGATCTGAAAATCTCAGCCTGACTGAACGATAGTATCTTATGTTTTAAAAAAGTGTTTGATGTTTGTAGAACAACAATTTTTCACCAATATAAACAGGAATTAAAATGGAGTTCAGAGGGGAAGAAGTAAGAGTCAGAAAAAAAGACATCTGGGTGAGAATGAGAGAGGGAAGGACAGAATTGAGAGAACATATAAGAAGGATCCAGATGAAATAACATCTGAACCCTGTCCTAAAGACACTTTGTCTCTGAAGTTATGTATTTTAAATTAAATACTGGCTTCATAATATCCCCATAAGCTATTCTACATTATTCTTTTGGTTATGTACTTTAACAGAGTGCCAGAGAATATTTTATTATACTCTGACAGATGCAGTTGGGTGTTCAAACACATGCCACATGCATGAAGAATGAAAGATAACCAAGCAAGAGTAGTACAGAAAACTGGGGCTTTGTTTTAATCTTCTACAAGTACTTACAGCGTATTCATGTTGTGTGTGACTGTCTTGACATTACCATCATGTGATTTGAGAAATATCATTGCAGCTTTAATATGCTAAAACATATGAATAGTTATTCTACCCTGGTTTCATTTTTAAGGTGTATTCTGGTTACTGACTGGCTGAGACAGTTCTTTCAGCTCCCAGCATCTTGGAACCTTGTCATGTTTATTGGGTATATCAACCATTCCCCTTTGCTTTTTAGATTGGAAGCACTTCAGGACACAGCTTATGTCCCCTAGGTCTGCACACCTTGGAAGCCATTTGGATAACAGGTCAAAGTGCTATAGCCTAAACTAGGCAAGAACATGATTTTTTTAAAATACTGTTCTAATACTATTAGGCCATCTATACTGCCAGTGACACCACGTAAGAATTCTTTGGCTATTATTGAATGTTTTCTCTTTATTCAACAAGCTCCATGGTGCTTTATAATAAATACAACAAATGACAACTCCTCACCCCGCAGATCTGACAATTAAATTAGGCTTTATATAGCAAGAAGGACAGGCACATGCCTGAGCAGGGAAGAGTATGACAGGACAAGAGTTACAACAGTGAAAGATAATGAGCTGGGCCTGGTGTTGTGTGCAGTTTTGGTTCAGAGAGAGAATGCACCCAAACTCACACAAGTGCTTAAGAAGGCGTTAGAGAGATTCTTTCAGCCACATGCTACATTTGCAGTGCTACTCCTTTAAGGGTACATCTAACATTTCCTCCGTTAGAAATGCAAAGGGTTAACATGCTAGCCACTTAATTCCATCACTGAAAAGGGTCATTAATTCATGTTATACCACCATTTCCTTCAAGCTGTACTTTAGCATGCAAATAATATGTTTGGTGTATTTAAATAAGCAAAGTATTTTCCCTGAACTGTATTTAAAGAAAAAACTCAAAGTCAGCCAATTTATCCCTGCCAGCTTCACTGGAGTATTCTGTTTTTGTGAATGTTTGCTCAGAAAGTAACACCCTCCTTTATTCAAAGAGCAAGAGAGCATTCAGAACTGATTACTCAAAAGCAGGAGCTGCTGGCAAAATCACCTTCATGCCCTGTAACCCACACTGCATACCTGCTGCAATTCAAGAGGGGGGAAGTCTTTAAAACTGGAAGCTCAATACTACATCATAACATAGATGTATAGGGCCAGATCCTCAACTTGTGTAAATTGATTAGCTGAATGTGGAATTACTAGATCGTGGTTCAGGTTTTAAAGTCAAGTGGGATGACTGAGAACATCCAATTTGGCTTCATGAACGACATAGGTCACAGCACTTTGTCCAACAATATCTATATCAAGCCCAGTAAACGAGTGGTTGAACGAAAACATCTTTTAGCAAGATGTCAAGTCTTAATATAGACTCCACTTGATGGAAAATGTATTGTCACACCCTCAACGCAGGAAGTCTGCTCTCAGTGTGGCATCAATCCAGCCTTCAATTTCTACCTCCAGGTTTTTGAACACTATACTTTAGGATTGACTGCATTTTTGCTTGTCTACTATTTGTACTATATTTTTGTGAAGGCTGTTGGGTGGTCGAAGTCCAAACTGCCTGCATTTGTACCTTCACAATGTAGCAGAACAAAATAAAAGATGAGATTTTTCAGATCTCTCTGATTCTCAGAACTGGGGCTATCAGAAAGTTAAAAATTGTGCAAAACACTTGACTATGTATTTGCACATATTTGTTGGTTTGTTTTTTCTGACTCCAGTTCAGGGAATTGTATGAATACCTGAGCTTTCATTTTTAAAAAGTTTCTAGCCCACACAGTTGTGGAAAAAAGCTTGGAAACAAACAGAGGGGTTACCCTAAAGCCTCAGAACCCCAAACTAAAATGAACTGCAAATTTAATATTTTTAAACAAACCTCATGATGTTTGGGGGTTTAACTCATCTTTGAATACCTGGAGTCACCATAATGCAAACTAACATTTCTGGGGCAAAGTGGCAGGCATTTGCTGCTGTTTAAGTCAGAGAGATATAGCATATAACTAAGAAATCTTTTGAAATCTTTGTTAAAGTTCAAAACTAAAATGAGCTGTTTAAGAGATGCCAAATTTGAAGTTTCTGTTTGTATGGCATAACAAAACTTTTCATTTTTCATCCCACGTCTGGAAATATTTCACAGTGGTATTATCAATCTTCATTTTGCAGGTGGGGAAACAAAGGAACACAGTAATTAGCAACAATATATTCAGAAGTGGCCTTTGATTTGGATTGCTTGTGAAAGAGTGGACTTACTGCTGGAGCACTCCCTCATGGCTGAGCATGGCATAGCAGGTTCTCTGCATCTCAAGTCCACTATTGATGACAACTCCAGCCAGGGCCCAAGCATAATTTTTTCAGGCCTGGTACAAACTTATAACATGAGTCCCCTAGTAATGGGGGTTGCAGCCTGGACCAGGCCTCCTTGGGCCCCAGACCTCTGGTAAAGTACATCCTTCCGCCCAATGTGCAGGCCTTGATTCCAGTCCTGTGGTGGTCTCCTCTTCTGACTGAGCCCTCTGGCCAGTCACTTTAATATCTCTGCCCTGCCAAGTTCTCAGGGTCCTACCTGACAATGATCATTGATATGACATCCTCTGCCTCTCCAGGGCTTCCCTTCCCTTCCCTTCCATTTCATTCTTCTGCTGGAGTAGTGGCCTCCAGCTTCTTCTTGGAGTCTTAAACAAATTCAAAAGTGGCACCCAAACCACAATGAAAACAGCTTCTCCCTCAGGCTTAAATTTTCAGTACATCTTGGATCTTTCTTAGCTCTTCATTCTTCTGCTAGACACACTCTCAAGAGTTACCTCCCTAGAGTCTGGCCTCCAATCCGGATCCTCCACTCCCATCTGCAACTAGTCTTTTCTCAGCTCCATTGCCAGATGGAGCTTAAGTCGACTTAATTTACCAGTGTAGATGCAGCCCTTAAGTCGACCTATCTCCTAAGTGTAGACGCACCCTGGGTTCTTCCATGGCAATCCAGGTCCTACCCTTTCTAGGCCTCAATAAGCAAATGTGCTCCACCCTGGTGGCTTCTCTATATATCTCTGGAATCCACTCACTACAGCACACGGATGGACTGTGGTGCTCTTTTCTTTTCTCCCTACAGCCCCTTTCCCCCCCACTTCCTCTCCTACTTGGGCTTCATCTTTAATTAGGCCTGGCCCTTCCTCAACATACAGCCAGGAGTGTTAATTGGTCTCTCAACCCAACATCAACCCTTTCAGGACCAGTATGAACCAAGACCCCAGCACAGTTCCTTGCATATGACACCTTGAAACTGTATTTTTGGAGAGGAGGGGGAACGGGGAATTTAGCTCCAAAGTTATACATGAAATGGCCCCCCTAAGCCTGTCTTCCTCTTCATTCACTTCCATTCTGTCACCTAGGAGAAGACAGATGGTGTAGAGCCTGCCTCTCTTTCCATCCCCCACACTCCAAATGGAAAAGAACCAGGCTGAGTGTGTGTGTCCATAATCAAGGACATGATCTGCCCTAGTTCCCCTCTTTTCAAAAACCTCTGTCACATTCATTTGTCATTTGCAAATTACACCACCTCACTGAAGTCAGGAGAGCTCTCTGTGGATTCAGGGGTCTGCCTGCACAACCTAATCTGCAGGATGGAGGCATTCAGTTGTAAAAAGGACTGTTTCTTTAATTGTTTTTAAGAGGCACCTATCACAGTTTTGAGTGCTCAAATAAATAAGTAAGTAAAGTTCTGTAAAGAAAACCCTACAAATCTTAAAAAGTATATTTAAATGTACCTCAGCTTGAAGAGTAAGAAGGGAAAGTACAGATACCCTCAAGCACTCAAAATGGCATGAGTCAGTCCCCACAAAAAAACATGAGGTTCTCAAAAAAACAATATTTGGGATTCTTTGTATTTGTACTTTTTTAGCTTTTAGATTGCACTTAAATGATATTTCAAACTCTCCTCCACAGACATAAGCACTAGAAACACTTTTCTTTAAATCAAAGCTGAGATTCTCTTGCAATCATCTCCTTCCAGAAGCTAGGGTAGAAGACAGACACCAAAAACTTCAAGCCTCACACTAAAATCACGAGATTTGACAGCAGTGAGTTCACCGACCCAAAGGACTTCAGCAATAAGTTACACTGGGAAGGTATTTCCATTGTGAACAAGCAATGTCAGTTCTTTCAAAGGTGTTCCTTTTCACCTGGAACATCACATCCATGGCCTCAACCCAAATAGGAGTTCAATTTTAAATATGAGCATCTCTTTGATTCAAGAAGTTACGGAAAAAAATCCAGTTGTTAAGAAGCATTGACATTTTGCCCTCTAATAACACAGGAGAAACATTAAAGAGTTCAGTTTTGTGGATGTGTAGAGTTCTCCTTAGCGAGCAACACAATCCCTCCTAACTGCAGGAGGAGACTGAAACTCATGGATTTGTGTGTGCAAAGTTTGTTACAGTGACACCAGATAGTGGATTTAGAAGATACCTACTGCACACTTGCAAATACTGCCATGGAAAGTTGGGGGGAATGCAGCATCAAGCTTCCAGTTATTGTGCAAGTGTCATTTTCTACATTATCGACTTATACCGACATGCAATTGTATAAGAAGTTATGAAGCAAAATCCTATCCCACTCCCATTTCAATGAGCATGACACATGTTACCTGTGGAAAGTTCTAGCAGCAAAGTGTTTATTTTAAAGCAAATATACACTTATGAACTTAAAAAAAAACAAACCTTCCTTAAGCTTAACAAAACTAATTCATTGTTATTACCATTATACAGTGGGCTCTAGCTGTAGTTAAGGCAGCAAATCAGTTCAATTCATAATATTCTGTACCTTTGAGGTAGTGTGGACTAATAAATAAAGCACTGCACTGGAAATCTAGATTCCTGGATTCTATTCCTGTCTCTGACCATGGTCACCTTGATGACTCTAAGCAAGTCAGTGTCACTTCTGTGTCTCATTTTTCCCCACCTGTAAACAGGGTATACCGATATTTCTCTCTCTTCTAAAGAACTATGGCTATGTCTACACTTGTTAAGCTAGGCTGACTCTGTGAAGTCAACTTAACATGTCAACTTAAAATCGACCTTGTTAAGTCAACTTAACATCTACACTTTACGTCGACTTATGTTGACCTTGTTAAGTCGACTTAACAGAGCATGTAGTGTAGACATTCCCGTCCACACTGGCTTTAAGTTGACTTAAGTCGACTTAATAAGGTCGACTTAAGCCTTAAGATGACCTAAAAAGGTGGAGTTATTAAGTACACTTAAGGAAGCGCTTAAATCGACTTAATAAAAGCCCAGTGTGGACACAGCATTCTCTAGGTCAACTTAAGCATCCTTAAGTCGACCTAAGGTGCAAGTGTAGACATACCCTATAATATCTATGGATAAAGAGAGCTAGGATATAACTAAAGAAAGTAGTGTTAGTCACTAAAGTTTATACTTATAGAGGTGACTACAAGTAACAATCTCATCCCAGCTTTCAGTACTTCCTTGCACTACATTACATACCAGGACCTATCTTGGAACACCCTACAGCAAGCTACTACGCAGAGCCACATATGCACCAACTCCTAGATAACCCCTTCTTCCAAAGAGTCCACCACCAAAGATTTCCACTAAACAACAAATCAACTTGGTCAGATGCTTTGAAGATGGGGAACTTACAGAATGGGAAGAAAATAAAGTGTAAGGCATAGGATCAGATCAGTCTGTAACAGCAAATCAAAGCAGATGTTAAGATTCAAACACTGGGGAACAGCATATAGAGGAAGGTGAGGTCAAATTACCTGTTGTAATGAGAAAAAAAATCCATAGTCCCCGTTTAACCCTGAGGCAACAGAGTCAAATTTACATATGAATTTACACTTTCCTGCATTTATTTTCCTCCCATTCTGTAAGTTCCCCATCTTCAAAGCATCTGATGAAGTGGGATTTTCTCCCACAAAAGCTCATGCGATAAATATATTTGTTAGTCTTAAAAGTGCCACCAGACTCCTTGTTTGATTTGCTGAACTAAACTAACATGGCTACCCATTTGGAGCATCTACTTAAAAAGAAACTCTGAATCAACCACATCATTGGCACCTCTGCCAGCCCTCAACTTCCCCTTCTAATGACTTTGTTGTGTTCATGTTCACTACAGAAGTCAGCATCGTTAGTAGTTTATGAAGTAGTAGACAAGAGCAGAACACATTACTCACAACAGCAATCAGGAAAGCCATCACCAAGCCTCATAACTGAAACTCAACCTGTAAGGTCAGAAGAGATCAATACGATTACCTAGTTTGACATCCTGCACAATGCAGACCACAGAACCTCACCCTCCCACTCCTGCAATAAACTTCTAACCTATGACTGAGTTATAACATTGATTCTTCTCACTCCCTTTCCCCCAAGCAGCAAGTGGGTAGATGTGGGAAATGATCTTACTTTGCCAGCCTTTCAAGGCAAACTGCAAATGAAAGCACAAACCTACCATTATTTTAGTTTGCATGATCACTTCCTACTCACCATTCTAAATATTTACTGTCACAAAATCAAAAGGACCTCCCCCGTCAGAGCAGAGCTTCTATTTCGCACACTGATGAGGTCTGAAAGCCATTGATTCGTAAGAGAAGTATTTCTAGCAAAGTAAGCAATTAACATAGAACAATTTACCATCATGGTTTACGTTTCTCATTCTTACACCGTTCTGTATGCAAGAGAGGGAATTTCCAGAGGGGGAATGTAGCTCTATGTTTGTAAAATGCCTAGCAGACAAAAACCTCTCTTGGAGCTCTGATACAATATATGTGTACAATATACACTTTTAAAATAATGAAATTAGCCTTCAGTGAGCTCCAGCTAAAGCTTATGAGTTAATGTATCCATCTATAAGCACTTCCAGCTCATAGCTCTATATAGCTAGAGATCTTCAATATAATTCTCTCTATCCCAGCATACCACATGCTGTCTTCATAGCAGCACCTGGAATCTTACTGAGGACTCCTCCCAGCACAACTTAGTTATTTTACTGAGGACCCTGCTCCAACTCAGACTATGGTCTGTGAAAAGTTCACTGGTTACATAACGTTGACTCTTCTACTTTATTTCCAGTCTCTTCATCACCTTAAGACATTTCAAGCTAGATTAAATACTTCTCCATTGTTAGCAACTTCGACAGTAGCCATATTACGCAATCACCAGTGAGACAGAGAAGGGGCAATAAGATTACAAATAAGGAAGGGGATCTACAAAACCGCCTGTAGCCTCCTCTGTGAAAGGGTTTAGGAACTCCTGGCCGGTGCTTTTTAAAATTTCATTAAAATGTGATTTTATGGGGTTGTATGTCAGGTGCTTTTGTAATATTTGTATCTCAGCCCAAGAGGGACCTGGGATAAGTTACTTAAGAAGGCCCCAATCCTTCAAGGAGCTCTGTGGAAGAATTATTGGAGCTTTAAGCACGGCCAGATGAGGTGGTCATATATAATACGATACCCTACTTTCAAGAAAACCCCATGTTATACTGAAACCACAAAACAAAAAGCTATGTTAAAAGAATGGCAGGATTGCAAAGTCAAGTATACAAATGCTAGGAAATGCAGAAATGGGGGGGGGGACAGCTTGCTACAGAGGAAGATCCAAAAAACCTGAAGTACACGTATAGCAGAAACTTACCCAGTCTGGGGTGAGGTCCTTCCTACTGCCTCAGTTTCCCCTCTTAGCAGTAATTTACAAGTTTGTGGGCTGCTGTGGGGTTCTTAGGCACAATCGTCACTGAGATGACCTAACCCTTCAGCTAAGATACTGAGTTCACCCCACTTCAGGAGTTAAAGTCCAAAGGAAACAAGATGATTTTTCTATCACAGACTCATCCTGGGCACAGCCCTTCTCCTCAGGGTCTCTCTACCATATTTATCTTCACCCCTTGCATTAGCTCAGCCTCTACTTTTCTGCTCTTATCAATCCCTTCTTCCTTTTATTAATAAGGGAGATAACACCACCTAATCAGGTAGCAGCATGGAAGGAAGGAAGGGAAGGGATAACTTCTACCTACTCTTTAGTAGGAGACCAGCCAAGGGACCTTAAACAACTCAGCTGACTGCCCAATAACCCAAACTACCCTGACTTGTCTTAGCATAGCACCTCACCATATAGCTAGGCTATTCTTCCAACTCATTAGGCCCTTCTTAGCTGAATCTTACTGTTTAATGAAGCATTGGAGTCCACACTGTTTTTCCTGAAGTCTCTCTCTTGAGAGAGTCTGCTCTTAGATCTCCCAGCAGGCCTGGTTTTTAGTCATATGGTCCTAAAACATGACTTATGTACTCATTCATTTCAATTGGGGTGGCAGGCTAAAATGCCAGATATAAGGTTGAGTCCTAAGCTCACGCTGCCCTAACTCCCCACACCCAACTTCAAAAGAGTTAGCTCAGATCAGCCCAGGAGAAAGTGTTTGGGGGATGACTTGCTTTTAGTGAAAGTATCCCTAACTTTCAGTACTCAGGGACCACTTCTTACTCAGCTACATACAATTTTTTATTCCTTCCAAAACTCTCTTTTTTCCTTGTGACTCTTGGTACAGCAACTTTAGCTAGTATAAAGATCAGTGTAGACAGTGCCTCCACCAGCACATGGTGCTGTATCACTACCTTAATATGAAGCTGTTGCCTTGCCTCCTGTTATGTGTTCTAGCTGCTCTGAAGAGTTTCATAGACAGTCAAGTCTTCCCTGTGTGTACTACACTTGTTACTTCAGTGTTCCAGAAATTCCTCTGCTTTGAATGAGTTAATATTACAATACTTTTATCTATATAAAAGTTGACTTCTTTTCTGTATTCTGCTAAGCTCCTGGCCTCAGCAATATCCTGCAGTAATGAGTTCCACAGCCAGGGTGGGGAGAAATACTTCATTTGATCAGTTCTGGATTTGATGCTTTTTATTATATTAACTGTCCTCTTCTCACTCTGGTATAAGACAGAATTTAGAAATATTTAATGAAACTGAAAAATGGCAAGTCCTGACATGAAAGAGTTCTCACTTCCTTAACACTGTATACATTTTCATAGAATTTCAGTGTATCCAACTGTATTCAGTACAATTTATTTTTGAAGGAATAAAGCTGATACAAACTCAGACAGGTCAGACATTATGGTAAAAATGCAGAGTGGAAAAGTACAAAGTCTGAGAGAAGAGAAACAGTATAGAGCAGGAGTGTAAGCTCTCCACAGTGTTTTCACATGCCCTTCTGGTTATATATGTTAATTACTTTATTCCCCCATTTAGAGTCCAGAGCCAAATAGGAGTCACATTCAAGCTGGCAGATCGTCAATCTCTAGACACTCAACATACATAATAATGAATGAATGTTCTAACATTGTATTGTTGTCTAAAGACAATGACAAGCTTGACTATGAGCTGGGTTCATTGCTGTAGACTAATGAAAGATGATAACAGTATTGCATTTATATACCTAAAAATAGAGAAAAAAGGAAAAAAACAGAATTATTTTCTTCCTAAAATGGCATCATAGATCTTTCCTGTCTTCTTGACTTGAATCTCTCTGAAACCAGCTGCAATGAGGAGCTTGCTGTACTCGGTTGGCATTCGTTCTTTTCCTTCAGCCTGTACCAACATGTTCAAGGAGTAGAGCTGGGTTTCTAAGGGCCCAGTTTTGTCTTCATTCAAAAGGGTTTCAACCACCAACACTCCACCCCCTGGTGGGATAAAGAGTTTAAAAATCACAAACATTAATTTGTCAGGAAAGAACAATAAAGCTTATTTTCCAACTACATTTTAGGTATTTCCATAACCTCAGTGATCCCCTTTATGTTAAAAGAAAATCCATGTTACATTGCTACAATAGTAAATAAAATAGCAATAGGGAATCTATGCATCAATTAACCTATTTCCTGTAGTTCTAAGTAGAAAATAAACAAGAACGTTTTAGCTGTGATTGAAACATTTATTTACTCCAGCTGAAATGAACTTGAGTTGTGATTGCTCATATTTCTGAAAATCAAGCTCCATGGTCCAGAGACTTAAAAGTATCGAGGCACATAAAAATGCAGATTGGCAACATCAAAATTTGAATAGGTGCCTATTGACATCTTTAGGCACCTGAATAACTTTAAAAATCTGGCCATGCTTGTCTAAAAAATTTTCACATTGGCCATAACTCACATAGACTGAATATAAATCACTGATTTAAAAGGAGAAAGTAACAAAATATAACTGAAAACCTTAGCCTTTAATTCAAATGGTCTTTAAAAAGAAAACAAAACCCTGTCCCAACCGAATGATGCCTATAAGTCTCTATTTTGCAAAGAGGAAAACATACCAGGCTTGCAAGACTTGTAGACTTTTGTTAGCAGCTGTAAACACTTGTCATCTGCCCAGTCATGCAGAACCCTCGCCAAAATATACAGGTCAGCTTCTGGAACTGGATCTTTAAAGAAATCTCCTGTAACAAAAAGGAAAAACAAAGCAAAAAGTCAGGCCTGGATAATCAAGCCTTTTTAATTCAGCATTGCAAGAAGTACAAACTAGCTCTAATGCTGTTCAAAAGACTAGGAAATTGTACTCTTCCAGCTTGTCATTCTCAGGGCCAATGAAAAGCAGTTGCTAATACGGAATGGCAAACCTACTCACAGCTGTGTGGAGGCTGTTTGTTTCTTTTAAATGTGGAAGAGACCTGAGAATTCAAGCAGCCAAACATTTAAAAGATATAACTGATGCTTTGGAAAACATTTTAGTTCTTTATTAATTTCTGTGAAATTGTGTGTGTATAATGCAGTATAAAGAAAAGGATGGTGAGAGTTCCCTAAAGAAAAAAGAAAGTTTATTTTCATCTCCTTGTACATCAATTACAGTTAAAAACCTCCTCCAAACTAGGTGATCACCACAATACAAATAAAGAGGATTCATAGCCCACGTAATGGACTAAATCTCCAAGTATTGGATATTTGGTAATGGTCTTTACTGTATGTCAATTTCAAGTCTCTTTCTCTCTCTCTCATCACTTTCCTGCTTCACTCATATAAACCATCTTTCACATTTCTCTGTCTTTGCTTTTAGGCATCCTCCTGCTCCCTTCCCTTTCCCCTTTCTCTGTCTTTTCCTTCCACTCCCCGACCCCCACCCCTCAAAACTGACCATTTATTTTGATTTAAATAGTGAAAATAGACACCTAAAAGCAAGATTCCACAACATTAAATTTCTGTCCTAGCATGACTCAACAGCATTTAGTCCTTCAAGTGTAACATGCATGTCCTTATGGACCTTTGTGCCCAGTGATATTGCATTAATCTAAACAACCAACTATTTTCAACAATTTTGCATTACCTGGATCTTCCCACAATTATTTGGTGAAGTCCCAGCTCCGCTGTGACACTGGGAAAGAATAGGAGGGCCAAAGTATGGAATTTCTGTTTTCTTTTTATTTTGATGTTTCATCAGGATGATGTTCAAGCCTTGGTATATACTTCAATCCTTGGCAACTAATAGCTCAGCTTCTCCCAGATGAGTAATCAAGATCAAATGGCAAGCATTGGTCATTACACTCTGTTATCATGAAACATGGTCCCTTTCACACATTTTTCTTTGTAGATGAGCACACACAAAATGAACCTAGTTTACCTTCTTGGAAAGTGATCCGGTGCTCCTCTGGGGGTATAAAACTCTCCTTTGCCACTTGTACTACTTTAGGTAAGTCATAAATTGTGACTGTAGAATTTGGGTACAAAGAAATACACTCCTTGGCCAAACCACCTGCACCTCCTTACAGTGAAAGAAAAAGACTTGGTCAATATTCACATGTAACAATACTGTGCATTTTTGTAATATCTTCCAACTAAGAAACTTAGACTGCAAAGATTCCATATTCATGATACGTTGTGAAGGGCGTTAATGTTAGGATATATTTTTACAGAAGGAAAAACTGATAAAGATTTGTGATTTGTTCATGGTCTCACAGCCTCTCTCTGGAATATGACCCAGTTCTTCAGGCCTCCAGCCCCATGATCTAACCACAAGACCACAAGGGATATTGTTTTAAAACAACACAATGTGTTGCTGTTATAGCTGACTGAAAATTTTCAGATGAGGAGTTTTTCTTTCAAAAATTGGACATTTTGAATACCAAAATTTTGTGCAATATGGACTTTTTCTAAGTTAATTTTTCGCAAATTTGTATTTTTAACTCAAAACAAGTACTGGGAGTTCTTTTAACTGACAACCTATATTTTGGTAAACAGAAACTGTAGATAAGCATTTCAGTGTTTTCCACTGAAATGTGACAAGTTAAGCAAATTTGGGTCAGTTTGAACACCACAAAACAAAAACCTCATTTTTTTTTTGTGAAAGTACCAGTAACCTATTCCCCTTACCTAAGATTGACTAACTAGACTTCTCTTTTAAAGCTTCACTAACTAGAAAGTCATGTAGCAAAATAACAAAAACTAAACACCTTCTACAGTGCTCTTAAACTAGATGACCACTATAGTTCATTCTAGCCTTAAACACTACACTGGCAACTTAGGTCAACTTAAGGACGCCTAAGTTGACCTACACAAAGCTGCCTCCATACTGGGCTTTTATTAAGTCAACTTAAGCACTTCCTTAAGTCGACTTAATAACACAACCTCTGACGGTCGATTTAAGCCTTAAGTCGACCTTATTAAGTCAACTTAAATCCAGTGTGGATGGCTACGTCTACTGTTAAGTCAACTTAACAAGATCGACTTAAGTCGACTTAAAGTCAACCTTGTTAAGTCGATTTAACAGAGTAGACTTAACTTTACAAGTGTAGACGTAGCCTATGAGTCTAGAGTGCAATTAATCTATGAATATCAAAGCTCTTTACAAAGGAGGTACATATCATTGTCTCTATTGTACAGATGGGAAAACAGAGGCACAGAGAGGTGAAATGACTTCCCCAGGTCATCCAGCAGGCTAGGGACAGAGCTGGAATAGAAACCAGATCTATGGAGTCCTAGCACGGGCACAATCAGCACAGGTTCTACAACAGGGCACTAGAGCTGTACACACATTTCCCTATAAGTTGGCTTTCCAAAGCCCCTATCTCCTCCCGATAGGTTTACACTAAAGCAAATTCTGGATATATAGGAAATGCCAGCCTGAGCTATGAGCTAAATAACTGAATTGTCAGAAATATGAAAGATACACATCTGGTACTCACCATTCAAAACATTGAAAAACAAGAGTTCGGTGGCACCTTAAAGACTAACAAATATCTTCGGGCATAAGTTTTCATGGGCTCCAACCCATTTCGTCAGATGCATGAAATGGAGGCAACAACAGAGAGGTCTATATGAACATGTCAGGATGAAGGAGTAGCATAATAATGGTAAGTGCTGACACAGTCAGTTGAGAGGGGCAGGAAAGGCCTGTTCACACCAGTTGAATAGAAGGTGAGGATGTATGAACAGGGACAATTACTTCCTGTAGTGTGATAACTGTTCCAAGTCCCTGTTCAGACCTAGTCTGATAGTATCAAGTTTGCAAATGAGCTCCAGCTCAGCAGTTTCACGCTGGAGTCTGCTTTT
>ML686006.1:256710-270110 GCA_007922175.1 Pelusios castaneus | reverse complement strand
GGAAGCCTCCGGAGCTGGCAGCTCTCCCTCCTAGCCGGGACCCGAGATCCACGCTCCAGCTGCCAGCAGCCGACAGCTGAAGCGCAGGTCTCCTGCTCTCCTTCCTGGCCGGAACCGCAGGGTCCCAGCTAGGAGAGAGCACAGGGCTCCCTTCTCCCCAGGAGCAGTCCTGGCTAGGAGGGTTCCCTTCTGCCCGGGACCTGAGATGTCCCGAGCAGAAGGTAGCCAAGTAGTCCAGGGAAGAAGGGAGCTCCATGCTCCCTTCTCGCCTGGACCACTCTGGGGCTTGCTGCCTTGGGAGAGCCAGCCCTGAGTGGGGCTGGCTCTCCCCAGGACAAGCCCTCCTAGCCTGGGGAGCCGAGGCTCCAAAAGAGCTTCGCCTCCCCTCCCCCTGGAGCTAACTAGTCAACTTAGAGAGTCTAGTGTAGACTTTCTAAGTAGACTTAGTATGGCCCACCTTAAGTCGACTTAGGAGTCCTGTGTGGACTCTCTAAGTCGACTTAATAAGGTCGACTTAAAGTCGACTTAGTAAAGTCGACTTAGTAAAGTTGACCTAAATTCCCCAGTGCAGACATAGCCTGTAAGAACTTACATTCACAGGTATTCAAAATATTAAAAATAAATACATTCTGTTACATATTCATACATTTTAATGAGATGTGCTGGAAAAAACCCTATTACATGAAGAGTCTCCAGATATTTTTCATTTAACAGAATTTTCTATTATAGCTAATATTATACATGACCAAGTTTTCACTGTAAGTTGAAGGTAAGAATTTTATGAAGAATTTTATACCAAGCGAAAAGCACTTTAGAAATACCAGAGATTCTCAGCACTAGATACCATTGAAATGAAGGGTATTTCATGTTTCATATTTCACAGACAAAGTGGCAATATAAAATTGAAAAGTCATCCACATAAAAAAGCATTTACCTTTCAACAGTGAATTTATTCTTACCTATAGAGAGCCTCAAAGAGGTCTTTGGATGAAACGCCAAACGCTTGCTCATACTGGTTTCTCCCATCTCTTAAAAAAAATGGTGAGGATATTTTTGGTTTAACACTTTGCTGCATGGTGGCAATTTTAGCTTAATAAGGTACTTATTTTACTAAACATATTAAGATACAGAAGAATAACTTTTGGCATTACAAGTGTTATCCTTCGTGTCATTCCTGGAATTATTTTGAAGACTTTTTGTGCCACACCAAAATATTCAGAAAGGAAATAAATCTCTATTTTTTATTGTTTACTGTTCATTATTGGACACCATTAACAGGAAAGAAACACAACTTCTATTTGATGTACTAGAGGCAGGACTCAGATCCTCAACTGAGATAAATTGACATACTGGAGCTCCATAAAGATTTATGCTGATTTGCACTGCTGAAATTCTGGTCCAATATACAATGACTTGACTTCCTTCCTCATTTTCTTCTGCTTTTGACAACAGAATAAATTAGGAACCCTGCATGAATCCCTCAGTTCCCAGTCATCATTTGCTCAACTAAGGGTTTCCCTCTGTAGAAAGTGTTATCATGATGAAATGTCCCCTTGGGGCACAACAAATAAGCACAGTATAGAACTCTGCTTCCTGAATCTGCTGTGAATTCATCCACTGAAGCAGTAGGGGGGGAAAGCATACTTAGTAACAGTGACACTTAGAACTTCTATATGCTTCAGAAACAATTATCAGTCAATGTCTTTATTTCCTCTTGTTCTCCAGAGACACCCCACTTCCTGAGCAGAGTCAAAATGGAGCAAAGTAGTTAATTTCAATGGGTGTCTGCACATGAACTTTGCACAAATGACATAAGATTTCTTCTCCTTACCTCACAGCTTCTGTCAGATAGTGCCAGCACAAATAAATGGTTTTGGAGTAATACATCATATTATGATACTGAGATTTGGGACTTGATTTTGTAAGGTAGAGTTTGGAAATTTCTGTATTTCTGTAAAAAGCTAAAAGGAAAAAGAAGTTAAGATAACATTTCCAAACTATCACTGTGCAAAGTCTGTTTTACAGCATAGTCTTTGCAATAAAAAAAAAAGCTGTTGAAATGCAAACAAATCCACAAAGAAAGTGCAGGAGATTCCCCACGCACGCCAGACAGACCAGAGAAGGGAGAGGGAGAACACATGCATAGTGTACCATATCTACCCCTCTGGTTCTGCAAGAACTGGAGTGAAGGATTCCAGGATCTCCTTCCACTCCACTATGCTTTTAAGTGTATGTGCTCTAAAACATTTTATTTAAGGAATAACATATAACACACTAATCTTTTTCTGCCCAGTAAGGAAACTAATAGAGAGAGTTAGTCCCCAGGCCATAATACCGCCATTATCCCTAACTTGAATAGCTCAGATACTTCTGAGACCATCTTCTGCTACTGAATTTCGTTACTCTTTCTAGTTAATCCTGAAAGTTATCTCACAGATGCAAAGTTTGGGGCTCTTACTAAGCTACTGGCTCTTAATAGGCACATATATGACTGGTGTAGAATGTGCATATATTCAGAGGCAAACTCTCACTGAATTCAGTGAGACAACAGAGTCCTGTGGCACTTTTAAAGACTAACAGATTTATTTATCGCATGAGCTCATGCGATAAATAAATCTGTTAGTCTTTAAAAGTGCCACAGGACTCTGTTGTCTTTCTACAATAGACTAACACGGCTACTCCTTTGGAATTTGAATTCAGTGAGATACAGACCAGGCCTTAAATCTATTCCTCAGCTGTGTGTGACAGGAAAGACCGGGGTCTTGGGCACTCCAGAGGAGTCTGTGTGAACTCTATACTCAGGTGCTGCCACAGAGAAGAAAAGGTCCTCTGAGGCATCCAGCTGAACTTCCTTTATCTGGGTGGATACTGCCTCATATGTGCTCCTGCAGCTGGACTGGTTGCCATGAAAGGGGTATAGGTGGTTTCAGAAGAGGTCACAGATTTCTAAGGGCTTGTCTACCTGGTGTGATGGACCAGAATAGCTGTTCAGTAAGAACTCCCCATGTTGACCCTTTTATTCTGAATATCAGTGTCTTTTTTCCAGTTCAGTTTAATATATTCTGGAAGTGGATCAAGCTTATTCTAGGATAAGAATATCCATATGGAGAGCTACCATGGAATAGTTATTGCACTTTTAATTCACCCTAGCTTATTCCAAAACATGTACTTTTAAGACAGACACTTTTCTAGGATGTTGGTTATAGCAATCCCTCTGCTGAGCAAAGAAACAGAAGAAGAATACTTTTTACGACCCAGTGTACAAAGGGGTTTGTATTAACCCTTAGAACACCGTCTGATTCCGCGGGGAGCACATCTAAGTCTTGGTGGAAGAACTGGGGAGAGAGTCTCCAGAGAGCTTGAAAGCTGGGACTGTGGGTGGGTGGTTTCAGTTAGGAAAACTCTGAGTGGTTGCAAGCGAGTATAGAAATTGTGAAGACGTTTGTACACACGGGACCTGGCACAAAAGATGAATAAAATTGTCATTGGCTACTTGAAATCAATCATTTGGAACTGCAGATTTTTTTTAAATTATCTAAAGGCATTGTTATAAGTTATTTACCATTCAAAATCCCTCTCAAAACAACATTTGTATGATTCCAGTGTTTAATATAACAAACCTTGAAAGGAATCTTTCTTGTTTGTTTAAGGCAGCTTACTGTTGCTTCTACAGCAAACTGTGTGAGTGGAATTTACTGAAAGATCCAACAATGTTTCCTTCATATGAAACAGAATAGGTTAGAAGAGTAGATAGATATTGTATCTGGTAGAGTCATTTCTTGCTTTCTGTGGGCTTTTCTCATTTCTGCCTGCTAAATAGTACTGAGAGCACAATTGAGGTTGAAAGCAGAGAACACACAGTAAAGAAGTTTTTTTGTATACATGAGATTTGCATACTTGGTCATTTTGTCTTAACACATCTCTTTTTAAGCTAGTTGTAAATATGTATAAAGTACCCTTCACGCTGTAGAGGTCCAGACCTTCAGCTGGTGGAAACAGGCAGAACTCTTATCAATTTCAGTGGAACTCTACCAATTTATACTAGCTGAGGATCTGACTTCATGTCTTTAGATTGGGAAATTTGAAACTGCACTTTATGAAATAAAGACAATTGAAATAAAAATATAAAGACAATTGACCAAGTTTGCAGGAGAGTTTAAAGAAGTCTAAGTTGGTGTAATAAATATCTTCTTCTGGCCTCCACACTATGTTCATTACACATCTTACATGCTCTTAGATTCCCTTACAGATGTTTAGACACAAATTCATTTACACCTGGGTAATTAATATTGTTTGTGAATTTGGTCTGGTGAATTAAACAGGTTCTCGGTAGAGGAAGAAAAGTGACTATATATGATTTTTACTCTCATACCCCTACACAAGTTCAGTTTTTATAAGTTTACCGCATCAAGATTTCTCAAACCACACTGTACTTCATTCCTCATTCTGGTATTTTTGTTTTTAATATTATAATTCAGTCTCCCACACTTAATGAGGTCTTAAAATCAACAATGATTTGTTAGTCTTCTCCCTTCTTGATATCTCTACCTCCTTCACTTTTAATTTCTACTCCTAGGAGCCTTAATCCCACACAGGCATCAAGTAACCGTTCCATTCCGTTGGTGCTGGCGCCCAAACGTTCAGCAATGGCATCTGAAGACAGGGGCTCTTCTGATTCCAGCAGTAGATCAAACACTCCCAGTTCACATGCAGTGAACATAACCTGAAAGCAAACAATGTAGGGAAGAGGACTAAGATAAAGAGCAGATGCCCACTGATAAGCAGCTCCTTAGGTGAGAAAATTTTACAAGAATTTAAAAAAATTCCATCAAAGTATTTTTCAACCATTCAAATGCTGTGATTAAACTGCAGTGACTTTTAGCACTTGGCTCTGGTCAACACTGTGGCCCAATTTCAGTGGCAATTAAAGGGAGATATGCAAAGTATTAAAAATACCTTGTGTAACTCCGTCCGATTGCCTACCACCTACTAACCGTGGTGTCTTCAGTAGGCTGAGTCGAAGGAAACCCTTACCCTCTGACTCAGTCTATGCTCCTTGCTGGGGTGGTCTTACTTGATCAAATTCCTGATTGGCTGAGCAGGTCTTCACAGACCCACTCAGTCAAACAGGGAGATCGATATAATTTGCCACCATCAGTGTACGGGGCTGTCCTTGGCGGGGAGTGGGGCAGGGTCAATCGGTCTGTGGGTGTCCCTGCCCCCCCTTGTAGAGGGGTCAGTGAGGTGGGCCAGCCCAGAGGCTGGGCCCTGCACTCCCACCCCTCCTCTGGGCCAGCTGTTCTGCCCTGGGGGCAGGGAGGGACAGCCCAAAGGCTGGGCTACACTCTTCCGCGCCACCCCCTTGTCGCCAAAGGCAGCGGATCAGGAGCCATCACAGCAGCAGGAAGGGGAGAGGCAGTGGGGGGCAGCAGCCCAGGGCCTGCAGAACCCAGGATGGTTGCTCCACTCACCCCCACCCCCACCCCAGGGATGGGCCTGTCAGTGAACACAGGTGCTGAGACCATTACTTAAATGTCACTGCTTTTCTCATTTCTCTTCCTTACCAAACTCCCCAGTCAATGATCACATATTAAGTCCAGATATTGTGAATGCACTTTTTTGCCGCTCTAGGTTTAGAACACACCCTCGCAATACCACAGTTAAAGGTTCTATGATTACAGGAGTGATGATGGGACATATTGTAAAGAAACCAATAAAAGTCTTGTGCCCCAAAGCCAGAAACAATACTAATAACTTTGGATCCTCTTAGGCAGATCTAACAGCCAGTGCCCAAATTGGAACGAAGGTATATAGTATGCAATACATAATGCTAGATTGTCTATTTTATTGTTGTCATAGTTTCTACAATAGACTAACACGGCTACCCCTTTGGAATTGTTGTCATAGTAAATCTTTTTTAAAAAATGCCAGAGTATGGCAATTCTAATCCCCTGCCTGCCAGGATCCTTTATACACATGCACAGAGTTCCCCCTTTTACTCTCAGAGATAACACTACTCACATTATCTTTCAAAAACATATTTTAAGAGTGTAAGTTTGAAAAATGTTGCCCAACCACAGACTCTCTAAGTGTTAGAAAATTGTTATTGTTTGACCTAGCCCATATTCTCTCCACAGTGGAAAGGAGATTCATTGGATATTTCATTTCTCCCTCTCCCCACATACATACACCTATGAATAGTGTTTCCTTTTTTGCTGTATTGGCTTTCTACAGAGCAGGGAATAGTAAACACTAATTGCAACACATGTCTTATAAAAAAAGTCTTCAAAACAGGAAATGAAATCTCTGGGCTTCCACCTCTGCCTTACTACCATCCAGTTCCTTGAAAGACAGTCATTAAATTAGATTAGTTATCCCTAAAGGAACATAATCTGCCAAAATCTAACTAAGCCACTGTGTTCTGTTTGCAGCACACGACATGCAATATTCACTATCCATGAGAATAGTTTTTCAAAATTGTGTTGCTTGGGGTTGGGATTTTGCAAAATCAAAATGAAGGGTTGTTTGGATCTGTGATCTTTTTTATCCAACCCCCTCTCCCCCACATCAAATTTAGAGATATGTGGCAATATGCTATTAGCAAAACAGACTGACACAGTTGTGGATGATTTTAATTTAACAAAACCTCATTTGGAAGACTTTATAATAATTCAGCTTAATTCAAGGGTGTTGGATAAATTATGTCAGTGCTGGTCCATCCCTGAAGATGACATCTTTTTACATGTTTTTTTTTTCCCTTCAACCTTTCATCACATCCATTTCAAGTTCAAATTTGTCAAACTACTAGGAGATTGATGTTAAAATTGGGAAGCATTCTGTTTCATCTGTTTCTTTCTACAGATTTAAATTAACCATCTAAATTGAGTTTGAAAATTTCTACTTTTCTAGTTTTAGTATAATTTCCAAGCTTTATTTGTAATTCTTACCTTTGAGACTAAAAACCCATTGTTGTATTGAAATAAGATCTGAGGATAGTCAAGGTCTTCTGTAGAGCTCATTTTCCTTCAGTACTCTGTGAGAGATCCTCTTGTCTTCGTCATTTAAATAAGCCTCTTTTCCATTAGGTACAGATCACAGTGGGTAGTTCACTTAACCTTATTAGCTGTAAGAAAGTTATATTATAAGAAAACATAGGCACATTGGTTGAAGAATATTAATCAGCTAGTTACTTCTATTAGGTTACTTATTGTTCTTTAGATCTTTATCTATAAAGTACAGACTGTAGAATTATTATGAATGTCTGTATTTTATTAACCAAAAGAGCAGTTAAAAAGCTAATTTAAAGTTACAGAAAGCAAAACAAAGATGTTTAGATGTCAGTGTTTACAATGTCAAAAACTGAACATGGAATATTACAGTTTATTAAGAGATAGTAAATCACTTAAGTTAATTCAGGGGCTAATCACAATCTTGTTATAAAGGCAAACTTTAGTTATGAACTATTCTGAGCAGGTAATTTGGGCACCAATATGGAACTGTAAGATCCTTAAATATAAATCCTATTTTTTCTCCAATCAAGTTTATCTGATAGTGGAATTATGGAATTTCTTGTTTTAGTTCAAGTGCATAATTCAAAAGTAGAATTTAAAAATTCAGACAAGTGAATTATCAGATAAGCCCCAAACCCCAAATCAGATAATCCTTTTCCAGGAACATATAGCCATTCTTTCCCACCTACACCAGCATAAGACTATTACCCGTCATCCCCGAAATATAATATGAAGATATCATTTTGAAGATTTTTTTTTCTGTAATTTCACTAGTATTTAAACTTATGCTGCTTTAAATAAATCTTTCTGGGAATCTGGGAAAATCTTTCATTTACAAGCCAATTCAAATCTTTTTCTTTCTTTCTTTCTTTCTTTCTTTCTTTCTTTCTTTCTTTCTTTCTTTCTTTCTTTCTTTCAGAAACTGTTGACTCTTGACCACAAAAAGAGATATGAGATTTCTAAGATGAACTCTTCAAAACACTCAGGGTTTCTCATACTTAATTTTTGTGGCAGCTAAGCACAGTTTCCTGTAACAAGTAATAGGAGAAGGCTTAGTTAGTGTAATTAGTTTCTATACTCTCAACTGCTTACCGATTTAACACTTTGTTGGACAAGTCTAAACTTGTTAGTGAAATACAGCTAAAAAAAAATCATACATTTTAGTCACTTGTGCCTTGTCTACACAGAGAAATTGACCAATATAGCTACTGAAGAATAAGTTATTCCACAGCAGTGCCCCATCTGGATACGCTGTTCTAGAATAAAAGCACACCCTAATTATTCAAAGGTTGCTGGCGACGGTCAGCCTAAGTTTAGGCCTAAATTGTTACAAGGATTCTGACCTATGTGTGGATGTACAGAATGATATTACTAATAAATACCATACTTTTTATGACTTCACTACAGAGTCCCATTATGAACATGTTACATGCACATTACCCTTCTATTCTACTCTCTGAGCACATCTATATTTACAAGCATGTGCTGCCTCTTTGGCTGAACTCTAAGGAGAGCAGATGAACCTCCTGAAGCCAGAAGTCAGCTTTGAGGGAGAGTGGTTTCCATTGCACTGTCCTACACTAAGAAAATGCTACACTTGAACATTTGGAATTCATGATATGACCATTGCAGATGCACTTGCCTTGCTCTCTTGTGTGTATGTACAACACAGACTATAATGACATAGTCCATTGCTATTCCTCAAGTAGCATAAGGCAGCAGTTCTCAACTGCTGTGTCGCTACACGCGGCTAAGTGCACTCTATGTATGCCAGCATCTATATAAGTTATTTATGTCCTACATACTGTAGAATCTTTCCCTGAGTCATAGAGTTTAAGGCCAGAAGGAACCACTGCCAGATCATCTAGTGTGACCTCCTTGTACATCACAAGCCACCACTCCCAGCACCTGCTCACTAAACTAAACAATTAAAATTAGACCAAAGCATTACAGACCAGCAGAAACTAGACTATTATGTGCCACATGCAAAGATTAGGAGGGACTTCATTTTTAATGAGACAGGGTTTCTATGATGCTCTGCCTCATTCAGTCCACCCTATTACAGAGGACAAATCTTACCAATATTTCAAATCATGCAGCCATGTTAATCAAGGCCACAGCCCAGCCTACTTCCCTTTGCAAGATGGGTGGATTATAGTTGAAATAAAACAAAACTTCCGCATGCATAGTAAGTGTTGATTTAGAAAGATTTATAATTTTCCAAGTCAAAACTAAATTTTCACTGAAGCATCCAATAGTAAGCTATTTTCTTCCCAAAAGTCATTTAATTTTGTCATCATCACTCAGGTGTTATTCACTACACTGCGATTCAAAATGAGTCATATGATTATTTTTTCCCAATCGGGAATATGCTTTACCCCTTCCTCTCTACTCTCTGCCTATTCAAATCAGTGCTACCATTGAAGCTCAAATTCTCCTTCCTCCCCATTTTAAAAAAAATAAATAAATCATCCCTCCTAGGCAAATATTTCCTGGAAGTTTTGGAGGTTGCAAGCAAATAAGAAAATTCCTTTACTGAAGGGCAATTCTGCAAAGGATCCACTTGGACACCCTCTTGTACCTGTGAGAAGTCATTCTGAAGTCAGTGGACACCAAACTTACTGCTTTTACAGCACCCTTCCCTACCGCTCCCCTCTCCTCCCCCAAACCTGGGTCATCATCAGGGCTTGACCCAGGAACTTTAAGCTAGAGCTGGGCAAAAATTTCCTGTCCTGCAACATTTTTCAAGATTTCAAAATATTTTCCATTCCAGACTGGAACAAAATTGAGACCTTTTGAAACATTTTGTGAAAACTGAGAGAAAGAAAGATCAACGGACACCCACCTTAGAGCAACCAACAGCCCACTGATTAGGCTTTTAAGCAGGAACTTCAACCAGAATCTCCCATTTTCAAGGTGACTATTTTAATAGCTGTACCACAGGCTATTCGAGGGTGTCCTGGCAACCATGGCAGCACACAGTGCAGCAGCATACGGTCCTGGCTTGCAACCAGTGGCATGTAGGATATGTATTCTAGCTGGCAGGGGCACTCTGAGAAGAGAGATATCGGGTTCCATCTGTGTGCCCTGTGCAGAATGTTAGCCCCCAGTAAGCTTTCTATTAGGACGTACCTTGTCCACTTCATCGAAGCATAGGATGTTGACTGCCCTGCACTTTCCAGTGGAGTGTGCTACTGGAAGGTTACATTGGTTATCTAGGATCTGTGTTAACAACAGCTTTATTATTATTATTATTTTTTAGATTCGACCTTCACAGGGCCAGTGTCTACCCCAGCTGACCCCATGAGAAACATTCGGCAGCATGCTCGAACAAACAGGGAGGATATGTTTCAGGATCTGCTGAAAACAGCACAGGAATCCACGAGGGAGAATCGAGCCTGGAGAGAGAAATCCCAAGAGAGGAGGCAGAAACACAGGGATGAACTGATAAGCGTCATGAAGGAGCAAACAGAACTGCTCAAGAGCATGACTGCTTTGCAGACCCAGGCGATTAATGTACGGGCTCCACTCCATACAGTTCAGCCGTGTCTGCCTCCCACACCCCGTAGTCCTTCAAAGAATTTCTTTGAAGGCCACCCTTCCCCCTGGTACTCTGCAACATCCAATCCCCCCCAGAGCTATTTTTTAGAGACCCACAGCTACACCCACCTGTTACCCCCCACCCCTTTAGGTTTTAATAAAAACAGTGACAAATAATTTGAAGAGTGGCTTTATTTGTACACATTGAAAATCTCATAAGGTGCACCTGATGCGTCCTTGAAGTAACTAGGGGAGGGCATCATTGAAATGGTCCCTGAGTGCCTTCCTTATGCGAGCAGCTTCTCCTTAGGCCCCCTAATACTCCTAGTGGCTGGCTGTTCGTATGCTGCCTCAAGGCGCTGTGCCTCCATAGCCCACCCCGGGGAAAACTTTTCTCCCCTACTTTCACAAATGTCATGAAGGACACAGCACGATGCAATCACAGCAGGGATGTTGTCCTCCGCCAAGTCCAGCCTCCCATACAAACATCGCCAGCGCCCTTTTAAATGGCCGAAGGCACACTCCACAGTCATTCTGCAACGGCTCAATCTGTAATTGAACCGCTCCTTGCTGCGATCTAGGTTACCAGTGTACGGCTTCATGAGCCATGGCATCAGTGGGTATGCTGGGTCTCCGAGGATGACTATGGGCATCTCCACATCCCCCATCGTAATTTTTTGATCAGGGAAGAAGGTACCCCCTTGCAGCTTCCGGTACAGACCAGTGTTCCTGAAAATGCGGGCATCATGTACCTTTCCCGACCACCCAGCATTGATGTCCGTAAAACGCCCCTTGTGATCCACGAGTGCTTGCAGCACCATGGAGAAGTAGCCCTTCCTGTTGATATACTCGGTCGCGAGATTGTCTGGAGCCAAAATAGGGATGTGTGTGCCATCTATGGCTCCCCCGCAGTTAGGGAATCCCATGGCAGCAAAGCCGTCCACAATCTCACGAACATTGCCCAACGTCACCGTTTTCCGTAGCAGAACGCGATTGATGGCTCGGCACACTTGTGAGAGGGCTAATCCGACGGTGGACCTCCCGACTCCAAACTGGTTTGCAACCGACCAGTAGCAGTCAGGAGTCGCCATCTTCCAGACAGCAATTTCAACACGCTTCTCCTTGGTTAGGGCTGACCTCATGTTGGTGTCTTTATGTTGCAGGGCAGGGGCCAACTCTGAACACAGTTCCAGAAAGGTTGCTTTCCACATTTGAAAGTTCTGTACCCACTGCTCGTCATCCCACAGCTGCATAACAATGCGATCCCACCACTCGGTGCTCGTCTCTTGCAACCAGAAACGGTGTTGCACTGTGTGCAGATGACTGGTGAAGGAGCTGAGCAACGCGGTGCTGTTGCTCTGCATGGCATCAATCAGCCCCTGCTCCTCAGTGTCCTCGTCTGACTCGGAGCTCATTGCGTACTGAGCAACCAGCCGAGATGTATTTAGAATGCTGAAGGCGACAGTGGAGATCAGAGCAGGATCCATGCTGTCGCTGTTGTGATTGCTCGCAAGTGGTGCGGTGCATCACTGCACTGTTGAAAATAGGCGCGAGTTGCTATTGGCAATGAGGAAGGTGCAAGGGGAACACAGTGCACCACGGGAAACTGAGAGCTTACCCATGGCACTTTGCGTTCCTTTCCTTCATCCCATGATTCCAAGTGCAGATTGAGGGAAAACTGAACTGTGGGATAGGTGCCCAGAATTCATTTCGCTACACCGCGATATTGCAAAGAATTCTGTTGTGTTACAAGGAGCGATGTGTGTACGCGCTATCCAGCAATAAAGGTCACGTGTTTTTTATAGCGCGATTGCCATGTTGCGCTTTAATCTGATCATGTGTACATAGCCTAAATTGCTGTGGCTCAAACACAAACATTTTATTTGAGGCTCAACAAAGGAAAGGAGACACTTGGGTAATAAAAAGACCATACAGATAATTAAGTGCATTTGGAGAGCTTTTGTACCATGGTTACCAAGCTTATTTTTAAGGACACCAGAGATAATCATCTTAGATGATTAATACAAGCAAGCAGATTGTGGAGTGATGAGGACTGCAGATACCTGAACTAGCCTGATAGTGTTTTGAAACACAACATGTTTCCATGCATATTGCTACTGAGGCTTGAAGTCTACAATTCTGTTAAAACATGAAGGAACTCAAGAAAATAAAACTGAGGGTACTTTCATTCCCTAAAAGCACCATCAGGCATCCTTGGCCAATGCAAAGAACACATGCTATGCAAAGCTGCTACTTTGTTTAATCTGCAAGGAGTTGTCTATACATTTTGATTAATAAACCCACCTTTCTTTAATCCTATTTTTATAAACTCACTCACTGTAGACAAATATTACCACAGAGAATAATTACAGCAACAAACATTTCAGGTGGAATAGGAGATGTTTTTAAAAAATTCTATTAACATTGAAGCAGATTTTAAAATAAAATGTGACTACAAATGAAAAATAACAAGGCTCCCAATGAAATATGGGGACTGATACCCAATTTTCCATGTAATATACACAATTTACAAGGATAGATGTGTTACTAGTATGGTAGTGAGGCTAATGAGATTATGTAATGCTAGTATGGAAGTAACTGTGCAACTATTGATATAAAGGCAGCAAGCAAACTTAATATAAAATAGATGTCATTGGAAGACGGAGCAGACCCAGTCAGAGTAAACTGGTTGTTTCTGAAGATAACAAAGTGTCCTCTATTTTTCTCCTCATGCTTGAACGTTTATTGAACATTGCACTGTGTTTCTGTTTGAAATAATATACAGTATTAATATACAAGCTTTCTTTCTTTCTTTCTTTCTTTCTTTCTTTCTTTCTTTCTTTCTTTCTT
>ML686006.1:232711-256700 GCA_007922175.1 Pelusios castaneus | reverse complement strand
CTTTCTTTCTTTCTTTCTTTCTTTCTTTCTTTCTTTCTTTCTTTCTTAACACTTCAAAATAAATCCAGTTTGCAAAGATTGCACTCATCTCTATTTAGTAAACATTTTGCTCTTTCTCGTGACACTAGAAATGGTGAACAAAATGAGTTTCCCAGTTTATGTTAGATTAATTTTTAGCAGACACTTGAAGTGCATGGGGCACTAGCTATTCTCACCTTCTCCAAAGAAAAAATCCACAGCTTCACAACTGAAAGAGTTGTGTTAAGGAATAAGCCTCTTCAGAAAGAACAGGAGACCAGAAGTCTACTCTACAGATACTCTCTGCCAGTAACCCTCTTGAACTCAAACCTTGCTACCAAAAAAAGACACAGAAAAACAATAGATTTAAGCATTGTGAGGCTCAACAGATTCACAGTAAACTGTGTGGCTGAAAGGAGAGATTCAAAGAGGGAAACAAAAGGGGTAGTGATTGATGCAGGATTGACTATTGGAAATGGCCTACTCCGCTATCCATCACAAATGTAGGAGGTGAATGCAACATTCCTATTGGCCACCCCATGAGGAGCCTATCGTTACCTCACCTTCTCTCTCATCTGCTGTACAAACTAATCTTTAGCAAAAGGCCTCTCGGTAGCTTAATCTTGGAGTTAATACCACTGGATTTCTCTGGTTTTTGGTCCTTCACTGTGTGTATGTGAGGAATTGTATATAGAGGGGGAAAGACCCATAATGGTGGGCCCTGAAAGCCTGTACTCATTCTCCCGGAAGAAGCTGTACTTCTTGCTAAGAATTGCTTTCCATGTCACTTGCTGAAGGTTACAGCAAGCAGACATAAGTGAAGTTATAGGCTGAAATAAAGATGGTCTCTAAAGTATCGCCCATGGACTGGCCTATGTAGCAGGAAGAGGAGAAGAAAAGATCACATTTCCTCCCTCAGATATCTAGTTCAAAGAGGACAGAACAGGTTTGCGAAGCTTGCACAGACAGCTGGAGCCATTGCCAAAGAGCTTTCTGCTATCAAAGGCTACGTCTACACTTAGAGATTTAGGTCGACTTTAATAAGTCGACCTCATTAATAAGGTCCACACAGGACTCCTAAGTCAACTTAAAGTGGGCCTTACTAACTCGACTTAGAGAGTCTATACTAGACTCTCTAAGTCGACTAGTTAGGTCCAGGGAGAGCCAGCCCCACACTGGGCTGGCTCTCCCTGAGGCAGCAAGCCCTGGAGCGGTCCAGGAGAGAAGGGAGCATGGAGCTCCCTTCTGCCCTGGACCGCTCGGCTCCCTTCTGCTCGGGACTGAGTGGTCCCAGCTAGAAGGAAGCCAGCAGCTCCCTTCTGACTGGGACCCCCGCAGGTCCCAGCAAAAAGGGAGCCACTGCTTCCTTCTTGCTGGGACCCACGGAGGTCCGTCTAGAAGGGAGCGCAGGCTCCTTCCTGCCGGGACTCCAGAAGTTCGGACCAGAATGGAAGCCTCTGGAGGCTTCCCAGGAGCTAGAGTGCAGTCCTGGCTAGGACGGAGTGCGGGGCTCCCTCCTAGCCAGTACCGAGTGGTCCTGGGAAGACAGGAGTCGGGAGAGCCGCTCGTCCCTCCTTGGCCTGGCAGAGCCAGTCGTGCCCCGGCTGGCTCTGCTGGGATGAGCCGGGAGTGGCTTCTCGGTCCTGGCACAGCCAGCTGGCACGCAGCTGGCTCTGCCGGGACCAGCCGACCGCCTCCCCGGCTCTCCAGCCGGGGATCCCCTCCCGCTGGAGCCCTGGCTGGGGAGCCCTTCTCCCCAGGACCCCAGCTCCCCTGGCAGGGAAGCCGCAGGTCTGGGGAGAAGGGAGCAGGGGCTCCCCAGGACAAGGGAGCCACGGTGGCTCCCTTCTGCCAAGGAGCCATGTGGATGCTCCCTTGTCCCCCCTGCCCTAAGTCGACCAAGTCGCCTTTAGGGCGTCCACACTGCTGAAGTCAACGTAAGAAGTCGACTAAAGCAGTAAAGTCGATGTAAAACTAGGTTTTACAAAGTCGACTTAAGGAAACTCCAGTGTGGACGCAGAGTAAATTAAGTCGACTTAAGCAGGTTTAAGTTGACTTAATTTACAAGTGTAGATGCACCCAAAGAGTGCACTCGAGCACCATTCTACAGCTACTCAGGCTCCAGTTGAATTTTCTTTTGTCTGGGCCATTGACATCAGGGCACAGCTTCCTGAACTAATTTAGCAGTGGGTATGTGGGGTCCCCTAAAATAACTGTTGCACTGAGACGCTATGTAGACCTATTATTTCTAAGGAATAAAGTCCCTTTGTCCCTCCTGATGTGCAACCCCAATCTCCAGGACACCAGAGAGTCATGAACCTTTCCCATGTGTTGGACCAGAGCCATATCAACCATTACTTGGTCCAAGACTTCTGGCAGAAGGGAGAAGTGAGCAGGAGCTGACATCACTAAATGTGTGAAGGCAAAAAACAGTTACAGACACATGCAGGAAATCAGTTCCTAGAGCGTCTCCCATGATGCACAGAACTCTGAGATACAGATTCCATCCCTGAAAAGGCAGCACTAACATCTCATATCAACATGGGGCAGTGTGGACACAGCTATACGCTTGGATCCAGTCTACACTTGTGCTCTGTGTGGCAAACGTGGACCCTCAGCATGGTTCCTGAGTACATGTGCCAGCAGTACATGGACAACTACCTGTGAATGCTCACAAAGGTAGACATAGTTTTAAAGGGCATAAAGAGGGAATTTACAGTTAGGAGAGTTTGGAAAATATATCAGATTGCAAGAGGGGGTTCACAATCAGGCAGTTCGAGGAGCACATTCAGATGGGAACAAGGCAAAAGGTCAGTGTGGTACAGTGAATTTACAGTGAGTTACAATGAACTAAATAGCAGTGGAAAACTGGAGGAATACTTCAGCTGGTCATTTCCAGAAATTCTAACATTTTAAGAGGTGGAATAGTTTGTAAAGACAGTTGAACATTGTTACTGGGGGCTAGCTAGACTCTTTAACAGTCTTTTGTGACCAAGTGTCCATTCCTGAATAAGTCTATAAAATATTAACCATATTGACATCTCAGAATTTTCCTACTAAAGCAGGTAGTAGGGAAATATTCTGAGCTGACTGGCCCAACAAAGCCAGGACATACTTTGTACACAGTCTAGTACAGTGGTGTCCAGCTCCATGAAAGGGCTTCTAAACATTACCAAAATACAAAGTTATTTTAATATCTATTCCACTTTACAGTTTGCTGTATTGCAGTAATGCATCTTTTCTACATTGAAACTCCCTGTCCCAAATTAGTAAATTAATTTAAATTTAAAATACAAATGTTTTAAAATTGATTTGCAACTATTTGTTAAATTACAGACAAACCTGCAGTGAAAGCTAAAAAGATCTATTACACTCTTGGCAATCTTGACATATCATTACCTCCCACAGCATCGTTCATTTCACATTTTGAATGAAAAATATTCAGTGTTTTGGAGTATAAGCAGTGCTTGTCAATTAGGCTAAGAGCCTGTTGATCAGAAAGTTTAAACTTCAGTGTACAGGAATATCTGTTTTAAAGCTACCACAAGTGGCGCAGGATAACAGATTAAATACCAATCTTTCTGATTATATGAATGTGAAATCACCCAAGACTTCTTTAATTCAATAGGAAATCACAGAAATAATACCAGATTTTAATCAGACTGCTCCTGAAAGTCAGTTTTGCATATTAGTGATCAGATTATAGTCAGTGTTTTTTTTTAAAAAGAAATCTGCTAAGATTTCACATAGAATAGTTTATCTGTTGTATCAAAACACTTTCAGTGGGTGTAAAAGATTAGATAGGTTTTTTAAATGTGGGTAATGATTTCTAGAACCCATTTTAGTTTCCTCTGGAATCCAAGGACATCCGCTTTGAAAGCTAAAGACTCTAAGTCACCAAAAAGCGACATGATATTTAACAAAAACTGAGCAAAGAACAGTTAATTATCTACTACAGCTTCCCTGCAGTCTGTGAAAGACATGACAGTTACAGTGCGTCAACATAAACACTTTAAATCCAGACTGCAGAGTTAGAATTTATATGCAAATCTGACACTATTACATTAGGTCTGAATAGAGATTCGGGGTGGCTCACATTACCAAAGATGATTTCCCCTTCTTAACATTCTCACCTTCTTATCTCTTGTTCCACACTGTTTGAATCAAAACAACTTGTCTGATTTGCTGGAAAAGACTGAACTGACCTTCTGACTTACCCTTCTCTGCATGTATTTACTCACTTGATGAGCTACAGCTTCTATTTCATGTATCTGAAGTGGGATTACACCAGTGGTGGGCAATAATATTTAGCGGGGGGCTGGTGATGGGGGGGAAGAGCTGGCCTGGGGCTGGAGTGAAGGGGGAAGGGGGAATTGGCAGGGAAGGCATGGTGGGGGGGGAGATGGCCCCAGCGCTGTCCTGTGGGGGGAGCAGGGCCCAGGGCCAACTGGCCTAGGTGGGGCCCTGCCCCCCCATGCTGGAGGGGAGTCAGGCCGCTCCACCCCCCGCAGGGAGCCAGCCTGGGCGGGGAGGCTGAGGCCACTGGCTCCGGCCCTGGCCCTGGCCCTGGCCCTGGAAAGGGCGGTTGCCGGTCGGGGGAGCCGGCCGCAGCCAGGACCCCAGGCTGCTGTGGCTGGTGCCCCAGCCAGGGACCTGAGGCCGCCGCCGGGAGCTGGTTCCGGCCAAGGGCAGCCCGCCAGCGAGGGCTGCCCCTGACCGCATAGTGTAGGACAGCACAGAGGCAGGTCCCGGCCACCTGCCCCGCCCCTGGGACTGCCTGCTCCGTCCCGGGGGCGGGGAGGGCTAGCCCAAAGGCCGGGCTGAGTGCTCCCTGCCCGACCCGCTGCCTTCAGCTCCCTGCCGAAGGCAGTGGGGAGCAGGGAAGAGCGTGGCCATGTGGGGGCCGCGGTGCAGGCCCCGCAATGCCCCGCTGGGAGCGGGACACCATGGGGCCCACGTAACCAAGAGGCCTGGGGCGATTGCCCCATTCGCCCTCCCCAGGGATGGCCCTGGCGCACCACAGCACCAGCCGGGAAGGCAGAAGGGGTCAGCGCAGCTGCAACCCCGCCCCTGACCCTGGGGCACCACAGTGCCAGCCCCTGAGCGGTGTGGTGCAGCTCCAACCGGCAGGGTGGAAGGGGGCAGTGCAGTAGCAGCCTTGGCCCCAGCCCCAGAGCTATGAAGTGCCAGCCAGTTGGGGGCAATAGGGGACAGGGAGGAGCAGCTCAGGGGCAGCAGTTCAGACAGAGGCCTCAAGGAGGCCGGATTCAGCCCACAGGCCATATTTTGTCCACCCCTGGATTACACCCATGACAGTGCGTGAGATAAATAAGTTTGTTAGTCTTTTTAAAAAGTGCCACAGGACTCCTATTTTGTGTTTATTCAAGGTGAGGATCCTGCTGTTGGTATGCAATGTGCCTTATGCCCAGGAGATTGGCATCTTTTCAAAAGCAGTATCCTCAGGACCATGCGTGCACCCTGTGGTCTGTGGCAGGGTTAACCTACCTCATGCCCCCTTGGGGGGATGTTTTTTTAGGGAAAAAGGTAGAGGGGAATTCCCGCAGGCACAGTCAACCAGACTGTTCCTGACCTGTCAAGGGTACAAGTCAGGGTGGCCGCCTCTGGGGCCGAGGCACAATGGCTTAATGCCAGTCACTAGTCACACTTGGGTCAGGGCCAGACTCAACAGCTGCCCTCGGGTTAGGGCTAGGCAAGCAAATGGTCTGTAGTCCTGGCCCTCAGATAGGAAAAGCCAGCACTCTATACAGCCCAAGCCCTGCCCCATGCCTCCACACAGGATGGTTGCAAGCAATCTACAGCCTGGGTCTTTAGGCAGCATGGGGCAAGAGACACTGTAGACCCCCTTTCCCCTCCAGCACTCTAGCAGGGTGAGTTTACCAGGAAGCCAGGACTGGGGCAGACCTAAAAATACTCACCCTTCCCATGGAACACTACACCACTTTTCTACCATGTGGCTAAATGAGTCGGGTGTTTGCCAAAGGGCTTTAGCAGTGTTGAGCAATCCTTCATTTATTGGAAAGGCAATCCTCTAAAAGTGACGTGGAGGAATTTAGCACTCAATACTGGGTTTGCATCAATGCCAGTTGTTGCCTTCATACCAGTATGGGCCTGGTCTCCTCCAGTAATGTGTCTGGAAGTTCCATGAAGTATTCTGTTGAGGGGGACAACACAGATTGTTGTACCATTGTGAGGGAGTAAGTGGCAGGATAATTTTAGTCAGTGTCACGATAGTAGATGGCTCCTTGTTGCTCAACAGAAAGTGACTGAAAGGCATTATAAGAGATTCCCCACGTGTCTATGAAAATGCAGATAGAAGGGGTTCTTTTTCAGCAGCTAGAACTGAGGGAAAGATGAAATTTTTTCAAGGAAATAAAACTAATAAGACAATGTATCCCCATTATAGAGAGCTTAGTAACAGCAGGTTGGTAGGAATCCAACCTGTTAGGGGAAGTCACAGGACTGCACACGAGTATCCTCATTTTTTGTACTAACTCTAGGAAGTAGGCATGTATCTTAAGCGGTGATCCAAAACAAACACTACTACATTAAAGTGATCTCATTCAATACAGTTGAGAATTATAGGGATATGTAAAAAGATGAATCAATACAATTACAGAACCACACTTTCAAGTACTTTTATCATAAATAAGGCAAGATTTAATATAGTACTTTTGCAGATTTTTAATGTGCTGACATATGAAAACAGTAATTTCGGTTCACCAGAAATAGATTCTTCAACTTTACCATAAAAATGAAAACTAAACTGTTCTTTCACTGTCATGTTACAAGTTGTTTTAAGATTCCTGAGCTTCAATTTTAGAAGCAAAATATTATAAAAATTATATAACTACATACATTGCATCCTTGAATCTGAACAATGCAAGTAAAAAATAATTTAGCAAGAAGGCCCCCTTTCAAAAAAACAAAACAAAACATGTTTGTATGTACTTGAAACATAAAAGTAACTGTTTCCACACCATTTTAAATAACTAAAAACAGTCAAAACATTTTAACAGAGCAGCTTTCTGGCTATTTTCCTTTATTTCTTGGTGTTCTAAAAGCATAGCAATGCACCTATTATGAAATGGAAAGTAATTCTGAAATATGTAAATAGCATTAGAAGCTATGATCATTTGGACCTTATGGTTTTCTACGAAGTATGTACACCTCAAAGAACAAGAGGCACTGCAACAGTTTAAAAGATATTCTGTAAATATTATGGTCGCTTCCAAATTTCATACAAAAATATTGCCCTTTAGCTCAATTAGCAAAAATTCTGCTTTGCTATATGTTTTTTCACTGAGTGCATAAGGAAAAGTTTGTAGTCAAATGTTTTGTACACAGTAACTTGCCAAGACTGGAATCCTGATAACTGGCACTTATCCCTCTCCTAATTCAAAAGATGTTGCAACTGCAGACATTAGAAACTAAGTGATTGAACCAAAAAGATTTAGGAAATGGAAACTAATGAAAACCCGGTTAAGTTGGTTATCAGTACTGTAGAAACTCAAGCATGTATGGTTATATCTACAGCATTGTAGTAATCTAAAAAAGAGACAAAACATCACAAAGAAACATCAACATCTAGTTATTTGTGTCTTGGTTCCAGGAACTAGATTCAAGTTAGATATTCACCAAAGAGCAACTTCATTTTTCTCCACAGTAGTCACACAGATGGGATCTACTCCAGAACTTTCTGGCCCTGATCTGTCCTATAACAGCCTTTTTAAAAGGCTAATTCCTCTATTACCTACTCCAAGGGCTTCTTTGCTTATTCAGTGATCTCTTTCGGTGCTTTCGTTTCTTGACGAAACTTTTGTGACCATGACTTCTCTCTTTTTTATCTTGTCTACTCTCACTACTAAAGGCCCTCTTATACTGTGTGCGATCTGGGCTCAAACTTCTTAGGTGAGGGCTGTGACTTTCACTGGGGTGTTTATGGAGTCTTCTTTCCTTCCTATACTTTTCATCTTGATTACTCAAGTCTCTTCTATGTTTGCTCCTTTCCTTTTTTTCTTTACTATTATCAGTACTTGTGTCACTACAGGAATGGCTCCTTCCCTTACTTGGTTCTCTGTTGCACTTGCCTTGCTCAGAGGCTAAGTCCTTCCTGCACGAATTCTGGTCATAGCCTGGTGTACTTTTATGTTGTTGGTTATTGGCAGGAATACAAGAAAGCACACCAGAACTCCTTTTATCAGAAGAGCTTTCAGAGCTACTGGAATTAAGTTTCTTGCTTTCCTTAACGTGAGCTTCCTTGTGAAGGTTTCCATTTAAATACTTGGATTGAGAGGTCACACTTTCATTGGATACTGCTTCCTTCTGACAGACCTGATTTTGTTTACCCATAATGGACTGTACAGAGGTAGATGTTATACAGCTGGATGACACAATCTGTGGACCATCCCCAACTGTTTTCAACAGGCCAGACTGAGATGCCTTAGTTTCTTCCTTACTTTGATGTATGTCATCGCTTTTCTTGCTCAGGAGATTGCTTAATAGCTTCTCCCTTAGTTCCTTCTCTTTTCTTTGCAGTCCAAGTGCTCTCTCTTTTTCCTCCTCTACACGTCTGAGTTCAGCCTCTTGCAACTTTCGTCTCTCCTCCAACTGCTGAAGACGGATTCTTTCTTCATTATGTTCCTGCTCCAGAAGCTTTACTGCCTGAAAGATATTGAGGGTGGGGGAGAAAATTGATGAGAAAGTTCATAGATTTGCTTGCTTCTCCCCAAAATCCATCATGTGAAGCAGTAGACTTTTAAAGAAATCAGAGTTCTTCTTACACAAGGGAAGCCTATAAAAGAGAGAGCCATTTAAAAAAAAAAATAATTATATAGCTCTGTACACTAAAGACATTGTTCCACAAATAAAACTAAAATGAAAAAGCAACCACCTTAGCACATTTACTTTAAGTAACTGGTAATGGGATTTGATACTTTTCATCTCCAAGTTACTTGCCAGAACTCAATATGAGCAAAAATCATTACTATCCAAGTAGTATTCAGGAGTCTATGTCAAATGAGTTGAGCTCAGTCCATTTTCTAGTGGACAGGTGTCAGCATTATAGAAACTAGCATTAGGATTAGTATTTATGTTGGCAGTCACAAAATTCGAGAATAGAATGAGACAAGACCACCTCCCCGGTTCAGTAAATTTATATAAAGCTTTAACAGAACTAAAACTGGCATAATAATGTTTGTAACAAAAAAAAAAAAAAAAAACCCCCCAAAAAACACCATATAGATGATGCAAGGAAGTTAATAAATTGAAGTTTTTATTCTGTTAGGTATGTAAATGTCTAATACAATCAGTAAAATATTGTGTTATTTAAATATTACATTTACTTTACTCCACACCTATACAAAGGGTCTTATCTAGTCCTTTGCAAGTTTTGCCCAACCCTCTAGTATCTAAACAACATTTATATCAAATGATGAACGTATTTGATAAGAATCGAGATTTTTTTTAAAAAAGGAAAATCATAAAAATTCTCTAAGCATTATTCTACTTGAAGTAAGACTATTTTATTAGACTTCACTCAATGGAGATCAAGAACAGAGCATGAATGACCAGAGTGATGTAGACATGGTGATGTGATGGATGAAAAGAAATGCTAAGTTAAAATGTTAAGACTGCATTTATAATATGATACAGATTAAAACACCCCTCACATATGGTGCAGCAAGAGACAAAGCTGTGCATTGCTATGTACTCTTGCATTACCTCTTACTTAGAAGATTTACAAAACATTAGCCATTGTTCCAAAGTATCGGCTATCACACAACTTTTTCAAGATAAGACAGTATTGTGTCCTGTTTTAGGGAACATATGGAAATGATGCTGATGACTGTAGACTCATGATTGAGACACCACTGTGAGAGGATTGCAAATCTTTGTGTTTTTGTAGTATTGTTATACTTGATTTTTCAAAGCACTTTTCAAAGATTAGTTAATGAAACAATAATAATCCCCATTTAATAAATGGGAAAGAGAACAATTAAATGAACTGCTCAATGCCACAAGTGATGCAGTGGCAAAAGCCGAAACTAAAACTTGGAGTCCTATATTTTTATACAGAGAGCTGCACAGGGGACTATGTTCTGCACATTTTTTCTTACATCTCAAAGTAGTTGGCAGGCCTCTTTTCTCAACTGATGCATAATATTATTTAGGTCAATGATTTCAAGCTCTCCTATTAACTTCTTCCCTCCCGTCTTAGGGAACAGATGGATAGGTAAATATCATATGACTTTAAGACACATTCTTGTGAGCTCGCAATCCATAACATTCAGAGGGCTGACTGTTTCCATGTAGAATAGCTAAGTGATTTGGCTTATGAACACATAAGTCAATTAACATTTTACTCGACCCATTTTCATTTTTTGTTAGCTCTTGAAATAGAAAAAATGACAGCTTTTAAAAGTTACCTTTGCTCTGCTAAGCAGCTCTGCAATTAGTCTAATAGACTGAAGATTCCTCTGCGCTAACAGGAGCCTCCTCTCTTCTAGTCTTATTTTCTCTTGCAATTTTTTCTGTTCTTCTGCCTGCATTTTTTCAAGTTTCTTTCTGTTTCTACGGACTTCACGATCCTTCTGTTTCTGTTCTCTTTTGCGTAACTTTTCTTCTCTTTTTCTTTCTCTCTCAAGTTCCTCAAGTTCCTTCTGTTTCCTAAGAGCAATTAATTTGTACATTAGCCATGGCAAGAACAAATTTTGGATTTTGACTTACATTGCAATTTAAATTAAAAAAAAACATAGGGTTTTGGTTTTTTAAATTTTTTTTTAAGAAACACAAGTCTTGTTGACTGATGGCAGCTAGACTGAAGTAGAAAACATCACAAATGCATTCAGTGAACATTTTTAAACATTTCCCTTCCAACACACAATTAAAATGACATCAGACAGACTGTTCCAGGCATAAGCAGAAATCTAAATGCCAAATGTTTTATGAATCAATGAAAGCAAGATCATAGAGCATTTTGCTGATCAAACTAAAAATACAATCGTTTTGAGTCAGCCAGCTGTACAATACATCCTTCAGAAGAAAAACTTTGAGCGGATATCAATTAAAAATTTGCAGCTAGTGACAAAGGTCAAAACTTTCAAGTGAATACATGCCTCAACACTGGCATGATTTCTGAAATACTGAGCAGCCAACGATTTCTGCTGAAGAATTTCACTTTCCAAATAAAAATAAACAGTTCTAGGCAACTTAGCTTCCTTGTTAAGGCAAAATTTCTGTTCAAGTCAATAGTTTTGTCTCAGTAAGGAGTAAAGAACAGTGCTCTTGAAGAGTTATCTATCATCTAAATGTTAGAAGAGGATCACTGAAGTATGGGCTCCAGGTTTCCTAACACACAAATGCTGAAATGATTGGCTACCCTGAGGTTTACGTAAATTCCCTCCAATATTCAAGGATGGCAGGTATAACATGTCTTTTCCTAATAATACATTCTAAACCTTGCATCCCTTCCCTGAAAGCTGAAAACCCCCCAAATCCAACACTAATTAAAAAGCAATCAGTTTTGTTAAAGCACAACCATTTCAATAAAATGATTTACTTGTAACAATTAGCACAGTGTTCCAATTTTCTATCTGCAAAGCAGATTTTAAAAGCTTCATGATCCAAACTAAACCAATCACTGCTAGTTTAAATATTTCAACTACCCAGTTCCAGGAAGTACATTTCCACCAAAATATCAGACTAGCTTTCTTGATTTTGTCTCTTACACTATCTGAATCCTTCTTCCTCAGAACTAAGCATAGGCATCATTCTGTTTAGCTGTCTTCTAGGAACAACGGAAGCATGACAACAGAGGCTTGATGATTTCTAGCAATGGCATTTAAACTCACCACAACTGAATCTAGCAATGGCATTTAAACTCACAACTGAAAACCTTGTTGGTGGCATCAAAGGCACTATGGACTGAACTGGGCATGGAAACAGAACTACTCTCACCCCTAGAGATGGTCCCTCCAGCACAGAGTTGAGGTACTTTGGTGGACAATGTCAGGAAGCTTGTACAGGTACTGCCCAGTCTGTACTTTTCTGGGGATAGAAGACTTCAGTCCTCAGTGCTGTCAAGCCAGCACATGCAGTACTAAGCTCACTTAAAAAAAATAAAATAAAAAAATGGTAAACTCTGTAACTCATGATATGGGTAATGTTGATTGCCGGTTTGGCCCCCGAACCACTGAGATTTGAATATCACTGTCTTTAAACCAAAAATTGTGAAAAATATAACTAACTCTTGAAACAACTGAAAAACTGTGTTCTATTGCTCAGGTGTTTCTAAATTAGAAGAGCACTAAAAATTTGGAATCTGATTAGCTCACACTACTAATGTATGTGATCAAAACATGTTTCTTAGTAGAAAGTTGCAAGCTAAAGGGATTTTAGGTTATGTTTGGAGAATTCCGTGAATTTCATGAAAATCCTACAGAAAAAAGGGGGAGTTGTGATTTAAACCTGAATAGTTAAAGCTGTTTCGAGTCAATTAATATCAGACTTAAAGCGCAACTAAGATCTTCACTGGGTTAGGTCAAACATTGTTACTGCTGCACATGTCAGTTCTAACATAAGGCTGGATTTTTGTCTTTATATATGGAAAGATCTTGCCTATAAGTTAACTTTTTTGGAAATAAATCATGTAAAATATTTCTAAGGTAGCACAACAGTTGCCAAGCCTATCATTGCATTTACTAGCTAATTAAGCATCAGATTTTCAGACATTAAGGCACCTCCCTCTCAGTCAATTTTAAAATTTTAGGCTGAGATTTTCAAACTGAAAGACAAAAAGATTATAAATACCTGTCCAAAGAATCAGAGGGCAGGTGTAAACTGCCCATCATTTTTGGCGGATACGTAACTTACTTAAAATAATTTGCGTATCACAATTCAACTGCCGTACACCCAGCATGTCCACTGTATTGAGTCAACGGGAGGCCCTGACTTATGACTCAGTGCTACTCCAGTTGCCAGGGTGGTCTTAATATACTGGCTTCCCGATCAACTGAGCATGTCTTCACAGACCCGCTCAGTCAGTCAGGAACATCAAACTGACAGTGATGATTGTGCCACCATCAGTGAATACTAGCCCACAACTATAATAAAGGTAGCAAGAGGATGAGCTTTTTATGGAAAGAAAATTCTATTCTTACTGACTGCACTAGAAATAAGATTGATAGTGAAGTATCAGAAAGGCAGTATATAAAAATGAAGTTAGAATTAGATCAAATGAAACATTCCTAATTTTGAACGGAATGAAGAAATGTCAGTACCCAAAATTTTAGTTCTGAAAGAGACTGAGAATTAGTCAAATTGCTCAATTATTTCTAATGAAAGCGAGACAGATCAAGGGAAGAAAATGCAGTTTTATTGTATGAGCATTATTGAAATATAAAAATTTAGATAAACAGATTTACCTTTCAGCCTCCTTTTGTTTTTCTTCTGCTTCTTTCTCTCTACGTTTTTGTTCTTCTCTTTGTTTTTCAAGCTCTTGAAGCTTTTGCCGTTCAAGCTGACGTTTCTTAATCGATGCATCACTCAGGTGTTTTGTTGAGTCAAAAGAAACCTTTCCAGAGCAGTTAAGAAATAGTGAGTAAGAGGTCAAAAAACAATGCTAATCTAGTACATTTAAGTGTCAGCTTTGCTTTCACTTCCTTCTGAAAACAGACTTTGGATGGTGAGGTTGAATTTTCTTTTTATGCTTGTTCTTGTAAAATCTGTCATTTTAGTATTGTATTTTACTTCCTCCCCCCGCCCCCCCGCTTTCAAAAGGAACTCTATTTTAAATGATTAATTTTATTTGGCTTTCCTATGATGTGCTGTACAAATATATAGTCTAGGTTCAGCATGTGACATTCTCTACATTTATGCACTCCTGATGTAGTATAAAAAATTTGATTGGTAAACCTGAGATGACAAGATATGCAAAAGCAGCAAAGACACAAAGAAATTAAATGATCAGAGCTGAGAACAGAAAGGTGCACTGGTTTGTGATGGGGTATGCTCCCCACACTCGTGCTGAAGGAGTTAATATAGGCCAGAAGGGCCAAGTAATCTAGTAGACTGCAAGCTGGAAAAATTAAGGCTGAGCAGAGAGTCTTAACTACGGAAACTCACCTGTGCAGGAGCTGGCAGAGCTCCTATAATGCCAAGGAGCTAATAGCAGAAAGGGGCTTCAGAGAAATAAACTGCAATCACTCTCTGGGGGAAGAGAGGTGTATTTAGGGCTACAGAAATTAGTTGGCAGTTACCCTGGGTGGAGGGAGACTGTGCTGGCAAATCCAGAGGTGGAGAGCCAGGAGTAGGAAAAGCTCAGGAAAAGTGAGCAAGGCTCAGGATGATGCAGATGTTAGCAGTTGGTTACTGGGTCTCTCAGCTGAAATGAGAAAACTGCAAGTAAGGAAAGACTTTTATACCCCAGAAAAAGGGAAGATGCACAGCGATCTGACTAGAGGCCCTAGTCAGGAAGAGAGAGCACCATGAGTCAGACAATGAGAGCACACAAGAGAACATCCAAGAGCAGGGCATTCAGCAAGCAGTAGAAGGGGGCCTCAGACCTAGAAAGAGCTAATCTCCAGAGGTGCCACCTACAGTGAGTGGACCCTTGTCCTCTGGGACCCAAGATACAGAATGGGGACCTGAGGCTGACGAAGGTCCTAACGGGAGCAGGAAAGAATCAACTGGCTGTCCTTCACGGGGGAACAAATGATATAGCTAGGTTCTTGCTGGAATGCATCAAGGGAGATAATACCAGGCCGGGAAAGACATTTAAATAAATGGAGGCTCAGCTGATCCTCAGTGGCATTCTACCTGTCCCTAGAGAAGAAATGAAAGACAAGACTATGACAAGAATGGCTGTATTGGGATGGAGATCTGAGATTGGGATGGGCACAGCTGAGTAAGAGTTTTAAAGTAGGATTCCAGGGAAATGCTCATGTAATCTCCATGTCTGATTCTAACACTGAGCAGGAGGAAAAAAAAAGAAAGAGGATACTGCAATGGAGAAAGGAACAGCAGAGGATAGGAGAATGAACATCAAGAGGAAAAAAATAGTGCCAATAGGTGGCACTGGCGGCGGAAAGACTGTACCGAATCTGGTGTGAAATCTAGAAGAAACCAAGCAGAAACATCTAAGATGTTTGTACACCAATACAAATCACCTGGGTAACAAAATGGAGGAACAACAATTACTGGTGCAGAAATGAAAGCAGATATTATAGGGATAACAGAAACATGGTGGAAGAGTAGTTGTGGCTGACGTACACGTAATGAAGAGTATGTGACATTCAGGAAAGACAGAAATAAAGGTAATGTTGGTGGAGTAGCACTGCACATTAATGAGGAAGATGTAAAGAAATTAGAAGTTTTAGAATGGATGAAACGGACTGTTTGGGCCAAAATCACTTTGGAGAAGAAAGCCACTAGAAGCTCCATTGTGATAGTGGTTAGAGACTGCTACACAACCCCAGGATTCAACCTAAATAGAGACCTCTTTAATGTTTTTAATTAAATAAAAAAAACTGGGAATTGTGTGATTATGGAAGTTTAATTTACCAGATACATATTGGAGGACAAGTGCTGCTAATACTGGTGGGTCCCAGATTTTTTCTGGATACAATATCTGACAGATTTCTTCTTCACCAAATAGTCATCAAACTAACAAGAAGTGATGACATTTTAGATTTGGAATAGGTGTGTAGTGAGAATTGATTGTAGGGGACTACCTTGGTTTGAGGGATAAGGAGCTAATTTAGTTTAAACTGAATAAAAGGATAAACAAAAGTTCTAAAGGACTAACTTTAAAAGATTAATTATGGTAGTGGACTGGACTGAAGAACTCAAGGATATGAATGTGGAGGCGGCTTGGAATTACTTTAAGTCAAAACTGCAGAAGCTACCTGCAGCCAGTACTCCAAGAAAAGGGAAAATATTTGTAGGGAAGGGTTGCAGACTAAATGGATGAGCAAGCATCTCAAACAGGTTAAGAGAAAGCATACAATTATAAGAAATGGAAAACGGGTTCGATCAGGAAGGAAACCTACCTCTTAGGGGTCAGAATTGGCAGGAGGAAAGTGGTAATTGCCAAAACCCAAGCAGAACTGGCCATTGCAAAGGAAATTAAAACCAACAGTAAAAGGTTCTGTAGCCATACCAATTAGAAGAAAACTAGGCTAGAAGAAATGGGTTAGTACTGAGGACACCCTGAAGAATAATCTAGGCATGGTACCATATTTAAATGAATAATGTACCCTTATTAAAAACTAGGGCAACGAGGAGTGGCAGAGATAGGAGAATGGACATCAAGAGAAAAAATAGCGCCAAAACAAATATTGACAGCAGTCAGGTAGGTGATACTGGTAGTATCAGCTAATGGAAATGAGAATATAGAAGTAGAAATTACCGAATCCAAGGCAGAAGACAAGCTGAAACAGCTCATTGAGACCAACTCAGTGACCCAGATAATCTTAATCTAAGAATAATAAAGGGGAATTGACACATGAAATTGCAAGCCTGAGGTTTTTTTTAATGAATCCGTAAACTTGGGGATCATACCCTATGCCTAAAGAATTGCTAATACAGTACCTACTTTTAAGGAATGCAAAAAAAAAAAAGTGACTCTGGAAACTAGAAGCCTGTTAGATTAACCAAAATTGCATGCAAGATCTTGGAACAAATTCTGAAAGAGAAAGTAGTTAGAGATAAAAAAGATAAACAGTAATTAGAATAAAACACAAATATGGTTTTACCAAAGGTAAACTGGACATTGAAAAAAAAATGGAATAATAGAAATGGAATGACAATTAATAATTCAAGTCATTCACTTCAATTTTTGCTCTAACCTGGGGATTTACCAGTTGAAAATGACAGAGGAGAAGAAAGACCTGGATATTTTGGATGATCCCACGAAGATTATAAACTGCCAATACAAGGAGGCAGTGAAAAGACTAACGCAAACCTAGGATGCTTTAGATAAGGCATCTCTACTAGAAAAAGAAAACATTAATACCACTATACAAGGCACTACTGACACTTTATCTGGAATACTGTATGCAATTCTGATGTCCCATGTTTAAGAAAGAAACTGGAAGAGATACACAGAAGGGCTGCTAGGAGGATCAGAGGAAAGGAATATTTACCTTATTAGAGGTATAGGCTCTCTATAAATACATCAGAAAAATAAATACCTGTGAGGGAGAGGTATTATTTAAGTTGACGGTCAATGCTGAAACAAAAAGAAGTGGATATAAAATGGCCAACAACAAATTTACGGAGAAGAATGAAGTTCCAGAATTTCCAACGGGAGCAGTGGGGACAAAAAACCTAATTAGATTCAAGATTCAACTTTATAAGTTTATGAAGGGAGTGGTCTGATGAACCAGCTGCAACTGCTAGTAGCAAATATCCCCAACAAATGGGAACACGACTTTAGATGGGGATGGCTCAGAGATACTACAAAGAATTTTTTTTTTTCCAGGTGCCTGGCTGGTAAGTCTTGCCAACATGTTGAGGGGGCAGAGGTTATAGGTCAATTACAGGAGAGGGTAGGCAAAGTCCTGTGGTCTGCATTGTGCAGGTCAGACTAGATGACCAAGAGGGTCCCTTCCAGCCTTAAAGTCTATGACAACATAAGGAAATGCCAATAAAGCCATTCTACCACACTTATATCTCTTGTATACACCTCTGTTACAGGAAATTTATTTTAGGGAGTTTAAATATTTTATTTGGGCTCTATCAGTCACATCATTGCTTGTACATTAGGCATCTTAGTCACCATGGCTATGTTTACACTGGCAAATTAGTTCAAATTAAGCCTCCTTAATTCGAACTAACTAAAGCCATGGCTACACTAGGCTTTAGTTAGTTCGAATTAAGAATAGGGTATTCGAATTAAGGTGTTAATTCGAACTAACTAGTTGAATTAACCAATGTGGCCATGTTAATTCGAACTAATTTCTTAGTTTGAATTAACCAGCCATTGAAATGAATGGGGATCGCTAATTCCAGCGCAAGTAACAGTTACATGTGTATTCCTCCAGGAAGATGGAAAGTTCCCATTTCTTGCCCTCTACTTCACAAGCAAATAAACTATAAAGTTATGATATTTTTTGTGTAGTAAGGCTGTTTCTGGTGCAAGAATCAGCATTCCACGTTCCAGAGCCTCAGGACAAAGCAATTTCGGGGGAGAATATCACATTTTGGAGCAAAAGGGAGAAGAGAAAATCCATCTCTAGCAGGTTGATTTAAAGATACAATTACAGCTGAAGTTGCTCCGGGGTGTTGGAATATTAAAGTCAGAACCAGGGGAGATGGGTTAATATTTACCAACACAGCTTGCTTGATTGTTTAAAAAAATTAAACATGGCCTTTAGAACAGAGACCTAATTCACATATTTTTCTCCCTTCATTCCTAGCCCTATTCCTAGCCCAAAAGCTATGCTACAATTTTCTTATTTGGTTCAAGAGTGTGTTGCATTCTCCCTCCCTAAAACATATGACTTTTGAAAATCCACTATGGATGTTACAAGAAACTATTCTTATGCTGTCGCTTCACCAACATCCATATAAAATTGCAGCTTTAGATTTTGACATACATGGAAAAGACATTCACCAATAATTTTTTTGCTACGAAGGTCCATTGCAAAAAACCCTGCCATGCCTCACCTTTACATTGCAAGCCACTGCTTTGCCATCATCACCTTTGTACATCAACTTCATCCCTCGCAGGGCATTCATGGCCTTGATGAAACCTGCATATTCGCAATACTGAACATAAGCTTCAAAGTTCAAATGTCCTCCAAAACTGAAGGTATGAAAGTTTCTACCAGTCATTTCTTCCCTATATGGGTCCAGCATGGGTATGTCCACATTACGTATATCCCCAAATTTCTTAAATACTTTTATAAGGACTTCTTCGCTTGGTTTCTCTGAGCCAGAATCCTTCACTGCAAACCATTTGCAAGGCAACCCTTCTAAGTGAATGGTGTCTGGTCTCTCCCCAGGCAAAGTTTCATTCATATCTTTTGCATCACGGAAAAAGGAGTCCCAGTCATGTCTAGTAGGAAAGTCAATTTTATATTCTGCGGCACGAACTTTTAAAATGTCAGAGAAGCCGCTAAGTTTTATTGTTTTGCCATCAAGGCATGCTAGGAAAGACTTAACCAAACTCTTGTTTTCAACCTCTCCTTCAAACCGGATGAAATCCATAGTGCTTTTGGAAATTCGTAGTGTGGAAAACTGATGCGTCTGCACCATTCCTTTCAGTCTTTCCATCACTTCCCAGTTAGAAATGGATTTCCCTGGTTGCTTCAACTGAGGAAGTGCCACACTGATAGTCATTTTTGTAATGGGTTTAAGATACAGCCCACAGGCAGCACAGAGCTCTACTGCTTCTGATGTATCATGAACTATTGTAGCAGCTGCCATAGCACAAAAAATGTATAAAATTAGTAAGGAAAATGTATATTATGTTAATTTGTAGAGCCCAGTAACTGAGAAAAGTGGTCCTTATCTGTAAATAACTGACCATTTCTGTGATTTGAACATTGCCAAGTAAAAGCACTGATTCTTGGCACTAGAATCAATTAGGAAATTTAAAATTAACAGCATTGCCATTATAAACTGTTTCTAAACATTACAATATGTGAATTCAGTACTAAGACTTAAATATTACAGTCATAAGCAGTACAGCTAAGTCCACAGAGAAACTGAAAATCTGATATGGATAATCAGTGTGGTTTGATACACAATAGCTTTAAGGATGCATAGACTTCAATAAGAAGCTCTGTGAAAATTATGTCATCACTATGTGTTCACATAAGCAGAATTACTGGAGCATCAACGAGCAACAGCTATACCGCAGTAGTCCAGCCATGAAAGAGAAGGACTCCATATCCTCAATGAGATGATTTTATTCTGGAAGGAAAGAAAAACAGATGGTCCATTAAAGAGGAAAATTGGTTTCATAAAACTCTTGCACACACCTGAACAAACCACACAAGCTGCTGCTTCAAGACAGGAAGGGAAACATCAACAGCAAATTCCCATTTGGTCACCAGAGCCATACGTAGGGAGAAGGCTGGTGGCATTAACGAGCAATATGCTTTCCAAAAGCAAGTTTCTTTTAGCCACAACATAGTTTTAAAGGTTTAGTACAGGCCCACACAGGTGGGCACGCATCCAGAGAGCTGCAAGAACCCGTAAACCGACCTGGAAACAGCAGCTTTTGCTCACTAAATGCTCAGCACGGTTTCCCCTTGCGCACAAGTACCCCCGAAAACACGTCCCAGGGAGCGTGGCTGAAACTGACAGCCGGGCACCGCAGGACAAGGGGCTCGCTGAGACGCTACGCGCGACCCCTCTCGCGGCGCGGGCGGATGTAGCGCGGAGCCTCCCCCGCCCCACGGGCCCGAGCCGCCGCCGCCGCCTTCACCCGCCCCTCCCCCACGCGACCCGGCCGGGGCCAATATCTGGCGCCCCCATGGAGACGGCGGGAGGGACAGGTATCTGCGCGCGGCGCCTGCGCTCTCCACCCCCACCCGAGGGACTCACTCGCCGCGCAGGAGCCTGGCCGCTGACGGACGGACCCGAAAGAAAACAGAGAACGGACACAGCTGAACCGCTCTGCGCGCCAGCCGCCGGCGTCAGACACCCAGAAGCAACTTCCGCTTCCGGGGTGGTTGGTTCACCAGCGGAAGGGGAGTGGAGGCTGAGCGATTCCAGAGCGACCCGGAAGGGGCCAAGCTGGGCCGCTCCGCCTGATCTATGGTTTGGGGGAAGAACAGCAGCGCGCCTCAGACCTGAATGGAATGCGGGCGCGCGGCGCACCCCCTGGCGGCCGGAGGTGGGAGGCGCAGGGCACTGGGCTGTATCGCTGTCGGGGTTCTCTTGTCCCACGTGTTCCAAACCTGAGCCTGGTGGGACGGTGGCGGGCTGCAGCCCCAGCTCTGCCCCACCACAGAGGGCTCCTGGGGGTCTGGCTGTAGGTCGGGCTGACCCCACGGAGTAGTGTTGGGCCTCTTCCCGCTCCTGAGTGTGTCAGCCGCGAGCCGACAGCCTGCCCCCGCTGGAGTCGCACACACTTGATGGCACAAGCCAAGCTAAATAAAATGAATGGGATTTGGGGGAGAGGGGTATTTATGAAATATGGGTACCCTTGAGCTGCGAAGGGCCGTAAGCAATTGCTTAGTCTTTTTATGCTGCCTGCTGGGGCATCGACAAACCCTTCTGCATACTCTACAAGACTTAAGAACATAGCAGCTGCCATGCTAGGTCAGACCAATGGGCCACCTAGCCCAGTGTCCTGTCTTCTAAGAGTGGACAATGCCAGGTGCTTCACAAGAAATGAACAGAAAGGGTAACCATCAAGTGATCGTTCCCAGTCTCTGGCAAACAGTAATCTTTGCCCATCTAGCTAATAGCCTTGGATGGATCTGTCCTCCATGAACTTGTCTAGTTTTTTTTTTTAAACTCTGTTACAATTTCAACCTCCACAATTCCCTCAGGCAAGGAGTTCCCTGGGTCGACTGTGTGTTGTGTGAAGAACTACTTTCTTTTGTTTGTTTTCAAATTGCTGTTTATTAATGTCATTTGATGATCCTTAGTTCTTGTGTTATGTGACATAAATAACATTTATTTTCTCAGCACCAGTCATGATTTTATAAATCTCTATCATGTCTTCACTTAGTTGTCCCTTTTCCAAGCTGAAAGGCTCCAAGCCTTATCAATCTTTCCTAATATGGAAGCTTTCCAATACTCCTAGTCATTTTGTTGCCCTTTTCCGTACCTTTTCCACACACACACCCTTTTTTTTTTTTGTCAATGGAGCAGTTAGATCTGCAAACAAGATGTAGACATATCATGGATATCTGAAATAATATGATATTTTCTGTCTATTATCTATACCTTTTCAAATGATTCCCAATAGTCTGTTTACTTTTATGGCTGCTACTGCACATTGAGTTGATGTTTTCAGAGAACTATCCACAATAATACCAAGATCTCTTTCTTGAGTCTGAACAGCTTATTAAGACACCATCATTTTATATATGTACTTAGGTTTATGTTTCCCAATGTGTATTACTTTGTATTTGTCAGCACTGAATTTCACTTGCCATTTTGTTCAGCTAGTTCTGGCAGATCCCTTTGTAACTCTTTGCAACCTGCTTTTTACTTAACTATCTTGAGTAGTTTTGTATCGTCTGCAAATTTTGTCACTCTCTGTTTATCCCCTTTTCTGGATCATTTATGAATATATTGAAGAGCACTGGTCCCTGTACAGACATGGGGCATTAGAAAGAAATCTCATAAACTAAGTCCCTTTGAAAAACAAGCTCGGACCATTTTAGGTCTAATCACTAGGGCTATGTCTACACTTACTAAAATTAGTTCGAGTTAGTTCGAATTAACTTAATTTGAACTAGAAAAAATTAGTTAGAACTAAGCAAGTGCCATTCATGGCACTTGCTTAGTTCGAATTAGTAATCTCCATTGATTTCAATGGGCCGGTAAGAATTAGTTATCTCTATTGATTTCAATGGGCCGGTAAGAATTAGCGATCTCCATTGATTTCAATGGGCTGGTAAGAAATTAGTTAGAACTAACATGGCCATGTTGGTTAATTCGAACTAACTAGTTCGAATTAACCCTTACTTCTAAATACCCTATTCGAAGTTATTAGTTCGAATTAAGGAAGCCCTTAATTTGAACTAATGAAAGCCTTGTGTAGCCATGGCTTTAGTTAGTTTGAATTAAGCTTCCTTAATTCGAACTAAATTGCCAGGGTAGACATAGCATAGGTCAGTGGTGGGCAAACTTATTAGTCAACTGAGCCAAATATCAACAAAACAGCGATTGAAATTTCTTTTGAGAGCCAAATTTTTTAAACTTAAAATATATAGGAAGGTACATTGTTATTAACTTAATAAGGGTATTCCTAACCATCTCAACATACCTTTCTCAATTCTCGACACTACATCTTCTTTCACTCCACAACGTTTCCCGTATTTGTGTAAAAGACGAAGAGAAAAAGAAAAAAAAAAGGCAGGGAAGAGGCAGGGCAGGAAAGAGGCAGACAAGAGAAGAGAAGAGAAAAAGGCAGGCAGACAAGAGAAGACAAGAGAAAAAGGCAGGCAGGCAGGCAAGAGAAGAGAAAAAGGCAGGCAGGCAGACAAGAGAAGAGAGAAGAAGAGAGGAGAAAAAGGCAGGCAGGCAGGCAGACAAGAGAAGAGAGAAGAGAAAGGCAAGCAGGCAGGCAGGCAGAGAAAAGAAAAGGCAGACAAGACAAGAGAGAAGAGAGAAGAGAAGGGAAAGGCAAAGAAGGAAAAAAGAGAAGGGAAAGGCAAAGAAGGAAAAAAGAGAAGGAAGGGAGAGAAAGAAGGAAGAAAGGGGAAGGAAAGAAGAGAAGGAAGAGAAAGGAAGGAAAGAAGAGAAGGAAGAGAAAGGAAGGAAAGAAAGAAAGAAAGAAAGAAAAAAGAGAAGGAAGAGAAAGGAAAGAAGGAAGCAAAGAAAGAGAGAAGGAAGGAAAGAAGAGGAAACAGGAAGAGAAAGAAGGAGGAAGGAAGAGGAAAGAAGGAAGAGAAGAAAAAGGAAGGAAAGAAGAGAAGGAAAGAAAAAAGACAAAGAAGGAAAAAAAGAAAGGAAGAGAAAGAGGAAGAAAGAAAAAAGAAGGAAAGCAAAGGAGAGAAAGAAGGAAAGAAAAAGGGAGAAAGAAAAAAGAGAGAAGGAAGGGAGAGAAAGAAGGAAGGAAGAGAAGGAAGAAAAAGAAAGAAAGAAAACAAGGCAAGGTCGCCGGCGGGGGAGGACCCTACCGCGGCCCTGGGAAGCCGCCGGGGAGAGGGGGGGAGAGAAGCAGCCCCCAGCCCCGGAGGCTGATCCCGGCCCCGGCCCCAGCCCTGGAGACTGATCCCGGCCCCAGCCCCGGAGGCTGATCCCGGCCCCAGCCCCAGCC
>ML686006.1:151856-232611 GCA_007922175.1 Pelusios castaneus | reverse complement strand
GGAGCCCGGGATCCCGCTGCTGCCGCAGCCACCCCGCTGCCCCGGCTGTGTGGGGCAGGCAGACAGGCCCGCGCTCCTGAGCCTGCCTGTCCCACCCTGGGGGCGGGGAAGGCCAGCCCAGAGGCAGGGCGCAGGGCAGGTGTGCCGCGGCAAAGCCGCGGCCCTGGGTGTTGGAGGGAGCAGCGGGGGCTGCCGGGCTGCACGGGGGTCCCTCATTGCTGCGCGGCCGTGTGCCCGCGCAGCTTAGAGGGAACACTGCCCCCCACCCCTCTCCAGGCCTCCCTCCAGCCCCTTCCCAGCCTCCTTACCTGGCCGGAGGCTCGCAGCTGCAGAGACGGCCGGCAGAGCCGCTTCTCGGCCAGGCCGCTCCCACCCTGAGCATGCTCGGTCTGAGCATGCTCAGGGCGGGAGATTTGAATCTCCCCAGCCCGGCCGCAGCAGCAGTCTGCAATTAAAGGGAACAAGGCCCGCACCTGGAAGAGCCAAATTCAAGGGGCTAAAGAGCCGCTTGTGGCTCGCGAGCCGTGGTTTGCCAACTACTGGCATAGGTGATTTATCTATAAGAACTCAGATCCACAGCAATATAGTAAAACCAAACAAAGATTTATTATAAGGGGGAAAGAATATGACTAAGAGTATAAAAAGTGTTCCGGGGTTAACAATGGTCAGGTGTGAAACCTGGGTCTTTTATCATAAAAAATAAAATCTTGGCCATAAGATTCACTAAGTCTAATTTACTCTTCATCTTCTCCCTATAAAGTGCCAATACCAAACAGCAGCAGTAGAAGTTCCACTCAGGACCAATAGTAGGAGATTGATAGCAAGAGGATGGTAGGATAGAGAATACCTCCTCTTCTGTTCTCAGGAGCACGGATCAATAACACAGAGATGGTAGACTATCTCTTCTCTCCTGGAGAGATGGCAGATAGCTCAGAGGCAGGGCGGTTCCCAAGTTCTTTGATGCAGCCAATCATCTATCTGCTTTCTCTCACCTCTGCATGTAGCTCCCCACTCTGTGCACCTAGCACACTAAGGTTTTGCACCCAGAACTGTACTTTGTATACCACCCTTACACATATTCATTCATGAACCTTTCAATGTATAACAGAAGATACCAATAACTGTGAAGTTGAACCAAACATTAAATGGAAACTCACTTACATTCCAAATGCTTCTCTATGGGGGTACACCATTATTTACCTCTCTCCAGTCTGAAATCTGACCATTTATTCCTATCCTTTGTGCCCTATCTTTTAAGCAGGTACTGATACAGGAGAGGACCTTTCCTCTTGTACTATGTCAGCTTATTTTGCTTAAGAGCTAAAAGGGAGGGACTTTATCAAACGCTTTCTGAAAATCTAAATCCCACTATATCCACCCTTGTCCACATGTTTATTGACCCTCAAAGAATTCTAGTAGATTGGTGAGGCATGATTTCTCTTTACAAAAGCAATGTTGGCTTTTACCCTACAATCATATTCATCTGTGTGTCTGATAATTCTGTTCTTTACTATAATAGCACCAATGTGCCTGGTATTGAAGTTAGGCTTACCAGTCTGTAATTGCGCAGCTCACCTCTGGAGACTTCTTTTAAAAAGCGGGTCACATTCGCTATCTTCCAGTCATTTGGTACAGAAGGTGATTTAAATGATAGGTTACATATCATAATTAGTAGCTCTGCAATTTCACATTTGAATTTCTTCAGAGCTTTTGGGCGGAAAACATTTGGTCTTGGTGACTTATTACTGTTTAATTTATTTTTATGTTCCAAAACCTTCTCTAATGACACCTCAAACGTCGGGTTGTGATGGTTGGGGACTCTCTTCTGAGGGGGACCGAGGCACCCATCTGTCACCCTGACAAGGCCTCTTAGGAGGTATGCTGCCTGCCGGGGGCCCGTATCTGAGACATTACAGAGGGATTGTTGAGAATCATCCGTCCCTCTGACTACTACCCCATGCTTCTCATCCATGTGGGAACCAATGATACTGCGAGAGGTGACTCTCAGCAGATCAAAGGTGACTAAAGGGCTCTGGGAGCATGGGTGAAAGAGTTCGGTGCACAGGTGCTGTTCTCCTCGATCCTTCTGGTCAAGGGTAGGGGCCCGAGCAGAGACAGATGCATCCTGGAGGTGAATGCCTGGCTGCGAAGACGGTGTTACCAGGAGGGCTTTGGCTTCCTCGACCATGGGGTGCTGTTTCAGGAAGAAGGACTGCTAGGCAGAGATGGATTCCACCTATCGAGGAAAGGGAAGAGCATATTTGGAAGCAGATTGGCTAACCTAGTGAGTAGGGCTTTAAACTAGGTTGAAGGGGGAAGGTGACCAAAGCCCACAGGTAAGTGAAACTGAGGGAGACCTGGGGGAAGGGATGGAACTTGGGGGTGCTAGGGCTATAACAGCAGGAATAAAAGAGAGGGTAGTTGGAACTCGGGTGAGGGAGGGAATCAAATAATTGTTTTTTATTTCCTAATGAAGTCATAATATCTCAGGCGAGTGGGGAAGGAGGACACCGGGAGAAATTGCAAGGAGGAAGATGCGACAGGAGGGAGAATCGACAGGGCAAAGTAGAGCAATCGGCCTGGTATTTTAAGTGTCTACACACAAATGCGAGGAGCCTGGGAAACAAGCAGGAAGAATTGGTAGTACTGGCACAGACAAGGAACTATGATATAATTGGAATAACAGAAATGTGGTGGGATAACTTGCATGACTGGAGCACTGTCATGGATGGATATAAATTGTTCAGGAAGGACAGGCAGGAAGAAGGAGGGGAGGAGTAGTGCTATATGTAAAAGAGCTGTATGACTGCTCGGAGCTCCACTATGAAAGTGGAAACAAGCTGGTTGAAAGTCTGTGGGTTAAGTTTAGGGGAGAATGCAACAAGGGGCATGTCGTGATGGGTGTCTGCTGCAGACGGCCAGACCAGAAGGAGGAGGTGGATGTGGCGTTCTATGGACAACTAACAGAAGTTTCCAGATCATCGCAGGCCCTGGGTCTTATGGGGCACTTAAATTATCCTGACATCTCCTGGGAAGGCAATACAGCAGTGCACAGGCAATCCAAGAAGTTTTTGGAGAATATTGAGGACAATTTCCTAGTACAAATGCTGGAGGAACCAACTAGGGGCCTTGCACCTCTAGACCTATTGCTCACAAACAGAGAAGAATTGATCAGGGAAGTAGAAGTGAATGGCAACCTGGGCAGCAGCGACCATGTTCAGGATCCTGATCAATGGAAGGAAGGAAAGAAGCAGAACACACACCCTGGACTTCAGAAAAGCAGATTTTGGCTCCCTTAGGGAGCTGATGGGCAGGATCCCTTGGGAGGCTGATCTGAAGGGTAAAGGTGTCCAAGACAGCTGGCTGTATTTTAAAGAAACCCTGTTAAAGGCACAGGAAGATAACATTCCAATGTGCAGAAAGAACAGCAAATGTGGACGGAGACCAGCGTGCCTTAGCAGAGAACTCTGCGGTGAGCTGAAACATAAAAGGGAAGCTTACAAGAAGTGGAAGCTTGGACAGATGACAAGGGAAGCATATAAAGATATTGCTCAAGACTGCAGGCATAAAATCAGAAAGGCCAAAGGACAATTGGAGTTGCAGCTAGCAAGAGATGTGAAGGATAACAGAAAGGGGTTCTATAAGTATGTCAGCAACAAAAAAAGGATCAGGGGTGGTATAGGTCCCTTACTGAATGGGGCAGGCATCCTCGTGGTGGATGATGCGGAAAAGGCTGAAGTACTCAATGCTTTTTTTACTTCAGTCTTCACAGGGAGGGCCAGCTCCCAGGCTACTACACGGGGTAACGTGGAATGGAGAGAAGAACGGCCCTCGGTGATGGAAAGTCAGGTTAGGGACTACTTAAAGGAGTTGGATATGCACAAGTCCATGGTGCCGGATGCACTGCATCTGGGGGTGCTGAGGGAGTTGGCTGAAGTGATTGCAGAGCTGCTGGCCATTATCTTTGAGGACTCATGGCGAATGGGGGAGGTCCTGGAGGATTGGAAAAAGGCAAATATAGTACCTATCTTCAAGAAAGGGAAAAAGGAGGATCTGGGGAACTACAGATTGGTCAGCCTTACCTCAATCCCTGGGAAAATCATGGAGCAGGTCCTCAAAGAATCCATCCTGAAACACTTGGAGGAAAATAGATTGATCAAGAACAGTCAACATGGATTCACCAAGGGCAAATCGTGCCTGACCAATCTGATTTCCTTCTATGATGAGATGACTGGATTTGTGGATGCGGGAAGAGCCATTGATGTGGTATACCTCGACTTTAGCAAGGCTTTTTATATGATTTCCCACAGCATTCTCGTCAGCAAGTTAAGGAAGTATGGGTTGGACGAGTGGACCGTAAGGTGAATAGAAAACTGGCTAGATCAATGGGATCAGCAGGTAGGAATCAATGGCTCGATGTGTAGTTGGCAACCGGTAACGAGTGGAGTGCCCCAGGGGTCGGTCCTGGGGCTGGTTCTATTTAACATCTTCATTAATGATCTTGATGATGGAATAGACTGCGTGCTTAGTAAGTTCGTGGATGACACCAAGCTGAGGGGAATGGTAGATACTCTGGAGGGCAGGAACAGGATAAAGGGAGACTTGGACAAATTGGAACACAGGGCCGAATGAAACCTCATGAGGTTCAACAAAGACAAGTGCAAAGTCCTGCACTTAGGACGGAAAAATCCCATGCACTGCTACAGGCTGGGGACCCATTAGCTAAGTAGCAGTGCTGTAGAGAAGGACCTGGGGGTTGTGGTGGACAGGAAGATGAATATGAGCCAACAGTGTGCTCTTGTTGCCAAAAAGGCCAATGGCATATTGGGCTGCATCAGTAGGAGTATTGACAGCAGATCGAGGGATGTGATAATTCCCCTCTATTCAACACTGGTCAGGCCGCATCTGGAATACTGTGTCCAGTTTTATGCTCCCCACTACAGAAAGGATGTGGACAAATTAGAAAGAGACCAGCAGAGGGCAACAAAAATGATTAGGGGGCTGGGGTACATGACTTATGAGGGGAGACTGAAGGAACTAGGCTTATTTAGTCTACAGAAGAGAAGACTGAGGGGAGATTTGATAGCAACCTTCAACTACTTGAAGGGGTGCTCCAAAGAGGAGGGAGCTAGGCTGTTCTTGACGGTAACAGAGGACAGAACAAGGAGCAATGGTTTCAAATTACAGCTGGGGTGGTCAAGGATGTATATTAGGAAAAACTTTCTCACTAGGAGGGTGTTGAAGCATTGGAATGGGCTACGTAGGAAGGTGTTAGAATCTCCATCTTTGGAGATTTTTGAGGCCCAGTTAGACAAAATCCTGGCTGTGGTTATTTAGTGGGAGTGGTCCTGCATTTTAGCAGGGAGTTGGACCAGATGACCTCGTGAGGTCCCTTCCATCCCTATTATTCTATGATTCTATGATTCAATCTGGGACAGTTCCTCAGATTTGTCACCTAAAAAAATTACTCAAGTGAGGTCTTCCTCACATTCTCAGCCATGAAGACTGATGCAAACAATTCAGTTTTAGTTTCTCCACTATAACCTTATATTTCTTAAGTGCACCTTTAGTATTTTGATCATCCAGTGGCCTCACTGATAGATTAGCAGGTACTTAAAAAAAAATTTTGCTGCTATGTTTTGATCCTTTGACTAGCTGTTCTTCAAATTGTTTTTTGGCCCTTTCTAATTACATTTTTACACTTCATTTACCAGAATCTATGCTCCTTTCTATTTTCCTCAATAGGATTTTAATTTCCACTTTTTTAAGGATGCCCTTTTGCATTTAACTGCTTTTTTAAACTTTCTTATTTAGTAACAGTGGCATTTTTTTGTCCTCTTACAATTTTGTTTTATTAATTTGGGGTCTATATGTAAATTGAGCCTCTATTATGGTGTCTTTAAAAAGTTTCCATGAATCTTGCAGGGGTTCTATTTTTCGCACTGTACCTTTTAATTTGCTTAACTAACTTCCTCATCTTGTGCAACTTATTGCAAGAGTTGCCAGCGCTGTCTCCCATGCTCCCTGAGGCCCAGCTCCCAGCCACGGAGAAGCAGCATGATGCTCACCCCTGATAGCATAGAGTGCTGCTTGCATTTCCAGCCCAGCCTACTGTTCTTATTTATACATCTTTCCAAATCCGTTACAGTTTGGGTTCAGATCTCTCTGACCCATTTTCCATATGATGGCAAATTCTTTCTGGAAAGTTCAGATGAGAATGGCTATCTGTTTATGAGTGAAATGGACCAATACTTCACCCACCAGATGCTGTTTGCATCATTTACCTGTGTAGTGTACTGGCTACAATCCAGTGCTGTTAATAATAATAATAATTAATAATTAATCATTACTAATTTTTCTATGGCACACTTAGGCCCAGTTAAAATCTTTCTGCGGAGTCCTTTCTGTGGCAAGCCCTGCTCCAAAAAAAAAAAAAAAAAAAAAGTGGGGGGTGGCGAAGGAGCACTCACTCCACTCACCACAGGCCCACTTCCATCAGCTTCGGGCTCAGACCTTGCTCTGGCTTGAGCAAAACCATCAACCTCTGAAGCTCCCTGCTCGAACAAAACTCCAGCAAGCTCTCAGCAGCAGCTTCAGGATGCCCAGTAGCAGTTTCCAAGATGGATCATGCTCCTGCTCCCAAAGTAGAGTCCACCATGCTGGTTCTGTGCTCCCTGGAGAAGGAAGGGTCTCTCTCTCTCTCTCTCCCTCTCTCTCTCTCTCTCCCCTCCCCCCTTTTCCTAAGGCATCATGGGAATTGCAGTCTCCCAGGCAGGACTTGCAGCACACAGGATCTTCTCAAATATAAAACTCCCAATTAAATTCATTTGCCCCTCAAGTACAGGGTGCCTACATAACATTTACCACACTCCAAAGTGTACACACCTCTGGATTTCAGAATTCTACTCGCTTGCTTGGCCATGCGGGAAGATCTTGAAGCTGGAGACAGCATTTGCTTGATCCAGTGAATCACTCCAGCAACGACAGTATGCAGCATACACCCCCTGAAGACTGGAATTGTTTTAACCAAATGTAAGCAACACTGGGTTCTGGTTTAATGAAAAGTCCACTCTGCCTCTTCTCAAACTATGACAACCCCTTAAAGTCTCTTTGCTGTGCCCCTTCCCTGGCAACTACATTCACAAACAAGAGTGATGGTTACTCAACTGCCTTCACTGCAGGCCCACCTCAGTCAGCTCTAGGCACAGCAACAGTCTCTGTGAAGCCACCAACCACTTTTGAGGATGCTCCCTGTGGGATCAAAGTTCCTGAAGGCTCTCAACTGCAACTTCTGGCTTCCTAACAACAGCTCCACAAAAGCAATCTCAGCTTCACTCCCAAAATGGAGCCAAATGCTCTCCCTGCACTCCTTGAAAGAGAAAATCTTGATCCCCTCCCCAACGCCATCATGAGAGTTGTGGTTGCCAAGGCAGGATTGCAGCACTCAAGGTCTTCCCAACTGGAATGCTTCCAATTAAATTCAGAGGCCCCTCTAGTGAAGGGTGCCTACAATATGTATATATCTAGGTTTAGATATAATGTTATCTCAGAAACTCAAGTCATTTGGCTTTTTCATTATAAACTACTGAAGTAAGATCAATATGATCTGCTTACCTACTGGTCTACCAACCCAGAAAATTTGGATACAACCCTCTGATCAAGAGTTGACACTTAGAGCAGAAAATTCTTCAAAAACAAATCTTAACATTTATTGGTTTTTAACATTAATACAATAAAATTCAAGAGTTGAAAATATTTTACCTAAAAAAATCATTCCCTATCTATTGCAGTGGTCACAGTGAGCATAGGATCAAATGATGGTTACATGGAACGCTGCTCTGCTTACCCTACGTATGATGCTTCCCCTATTCCAAAGTACAATCAGTTCTACACAATTAAATCTCTGATTGACAGCATGGAGCATAAACTGCAAGTAAGAAAAGGGAAAAGTGGGCAAGGACCATGTGGGGAATGAGCCAATCAAAGGCCAGCCAGGGACTGAGTTAGTCCAACCAAAGGCCAGCAAACTGACTGATTGACAGTGAGAAATAGAGGGCGGTGTCTGGGAGTCCAGCCTGCTGTGAGTCAGACTCTGGTTGGCAGATCGCAAGCAGAGCTGAGTGGGATTGGCTGAAATCCCAGACTTTTTTGCTATTTAAAAAACCTGGCCAGACAGAAATTTATTTTCCGAAAAGGAGAACATGTCCAGGAAAAACTGGGCGTATAGTAATCCTAATTCATCAAATGGTGATCAGGCATTCACTGAATCGGTGGAGTTGAGACCCTCCCGGACACATACACACTGGCACTCGCTCAGCTTTATTTACAAACAAATCCCAAACGTTCCTTTTATTTACAAAACCTTAAAAATCCCTCTGACTCATCAGAAAAGGTCCTTCTGCTCTGTCTAGGCAGAGGATTGCTTTTTGATTAATGGCATATGACAGGAAACAAATTAACCTGGTTGCCGCACCTATGCCTTTCCAATATTATCTCTCTCCTTCTGTCTACGCTCTTCCTTCCTTTTCTTCTGGTACTTCTTTTATACTGCTCTGATGGTCTCCCTTCCAGCTCTGCTTGCTGCCTCCTTTGCTTCTGCTGACGGCTCTGCTGGTGCTGAAGCTGTCATCTCAGCTGTGTGGAAGTCCTTTCTGCTCTCTGGCATTGTTGACACTCAACACATTGCTGCCATTGCCCCAGACTATTTATAGGCTAGCAGGGGATGGGTGGGCAGCACGTACATCATTAGGGAAGGTTAGGGGAAGAGGGACAGCATTCCAGAACAATGTTGGAATAATAGGGGGAGGTGGAGCGGTGAGGGACGACATTCTAAGGGATACCTTGGGACTTACATGGGGTACCTTTAAGGAATTAGTCTACGAATCTATTTATCTACATTTACTTTTATTTACTGTTTCACCCAATTTACCAAGAAGTAAAGCTCCTATCTTGTTAAAGATAAAATCATAGAAATGTAGGACTGGAAGGAATCTCAATAGGTCATGTAGTCCAGTCCAGTCTGAGGCAGGACTCAATGTTCTCTAGAACAGTAGTTTTCAAACTTTTTTCACTTGTGGACCTTTAAAACTTTTTGAATGGACCTTTTTGGAAATCTTAGGTATAGTCTGCAGCAGGGGCATCACTGGCCCCCCAAAATTTTCAGGGCCCAGGTGCAGCCCCCCTAACCCCCCGGCACCGATCCCATCCTGTGCCATGCTGGCCAAGCCCACCTGGCCCTGATCCAGCCCCAGGTTCCCAGCTAAGGTCAGGGCCAGATCAGGTTACCATAGCTGGCAGCCTAATTCTGGATCCCCAGCCTGGATCGGGGATGGATTGGGCTCCTACTACTGCCACGGCCCAGCCACAGGTCCCTGGCCAGAAACGGAGCCCGGTGTGGAGGGACCTCAGGGCAGTTGCAGGCTCTGTGAGCCTCTGTTGCCCACGGGACATGGGGCACTGGCACTGGAGGTTTGTCTATGGTCTGCAGACCCTCAGGGATCCACACATCAGAGGTTGAAAACCACTGCTTTAGACCAGCAGTTCTCAACTGCTGTATTAGGACACATTACTGTGTCACCACATAGAGGTAAGTTTGTTGTGGAGAGCTGAGGAGATGGCTGGATTGGGTCTTGGGGCTGGGCTGGTGTGTCCTGCAGGGTGGCTTAGCAGGGAACTCTGCGGGGAGCTGAAACATAAAAGGGAAGCTTACAAGAAGTGGAAGCTTGGACAGATGACAAGGGAGGCGTATAAAGATACTGCTCGGGACTGCAGGGATAAAATCAGAAAAGCCAAAGGACAATTGGAGTTGCAGCTAGCAAGAGATGTGAAAGATAAGAGAAAGGGGTTCTATAAGTATATCAGCAACAAGAAAAGAATCAGAGATGGTGTAGGTCCCTTACTGAATGGGGCAGCCACCCTCGTGGAGGATGATGCGGAAAAGGCTGAAGTACTCAATGCTTTTTTTACTTCAGTCTTCACAGGGAGGGCCAGCTCCCAGGCTACTACACGGGGTAACGCGGAATGGAGAGAAGAGTGGCCCTCGGTGATGGAAAGTCAGGTTAGGGAACACTTAATGAAATTGGATGTGCACAAGTACATGGGGCCGGATGAACTGCATCCGAGGGTGCTGAGGGAGTTGGCTGAAGTGATTGCAGAGCCGCTGGCCATTATCTTTGAGAACTCGTGGCGAACGGGGGTGGTCCCGGAGGATTGGAAAAAGGCAAATATAGTACCTATCTTTAAGAAAAGGAAAAAGGAGGATCTGGGGAACTACAGACCGGTCAGCCTCACCTCAATCCCTGGGAAAATCATGGAGCAGGTCCTCAAGGAATCCATCCTGAAACACTTGGAGGAAAATAGAGTGATCAGGAACAGTCAACATGGATTCACCAAGGGAAAATCATGCCTGACCACCTAATTTCCTTCTATGATGAGATGACTGGATTTGTGGATGCGGGAAGAGCCGTTGACATGGTGGAGGCAGGCAATTGACAGGAGTGTTCAATGTGGACTCTCTAAGTCGACTTGACAAGGTCAACTTTAAGTCGACTTAAAGTAGACCTTGTTAAGTCGATTTAACAGAGCCTCCAGTGTAGACATACCCTTACTTCTGTATTCTCTGTACCTTAAAGTCTTTTAACCATGATCTAAGGACTTCAATAACGCAGTCATAAGTCAGAGATTTATTACAGGAGTGGGTGGGTGAGGTTCTGTGGCCTGCATTGTGCAGGAGGTAAGACTAGATTATTATATTGGTCCCTTCTGGACTTAGAGTCTGTGCAATACATTATCCATGAGTAAGAATATGATTTGGTCACAGAGGTCACAGATTCTGTGACTTCTTTGGCTTTTGCTTCAGCCCTGCTTCTGCTTCAGCTTCATCACTGCTGTGATCATCCCCTAATTTTGTATGTTTTTCCCATGACTGGTCTGTGAATTTTTCTTACTTTTATTCTGACAAATTTGTATCCATATCCCTAAGTTGCCTATGTCTCTGTGTTAGGAGGAATATATCTTTCTAACTGCTTGCAGCGGAATAGAGTTATGAACTGTCTGGCTGACACATAGCGTAAACTTAATTCCAGGAAGCATTAGAATTAAGTACAAGAGCTCATTGTGTTAGATGCTTTAGCAACATTTGTGTTTTTAAAAGTTCTGCTACCAGGGAGTCAAACAGATCATTGATTAATTATTTTCATTCTTATACAAAGAGTGACTTAAAACATTTCCACATATTGTTACTTTAGACTTTTGTGACTATAGCTTCAATTATATGCACTTAGTGGAATATAGTTGATTATGAATCAGAGCAAGTGTTTTCTTTTCTACAAAATATTACATATTCTTCAGTTAATAAAACAATCTCATATTTATGTAGCACTTTTATCTCTAAAGTTCTTTGAAGCAATTTATGCAAGCATCATTTGTACATCCTGAAATACAGCCATTTCTGAGGCAGAACATGACAACAGTTTAACTGCTGATTGTAACACTGCACAACAATTCAGAAAAGGGAGTGGATAATACAATAATAGTACATTCAGTAGTACCTCAACCAACTGAAACCGAATGTGTTATGCAGGAGATCAGGGTAGATGATCGTAATGGTCCCTTCTGAATGTATAATCTTTGAATCTACAAGAGAGATTTAGGTAGGCAAAATTCCTACTTGAAATCTGGCAGGAAACTAAGTGGAAACAACCCTTTCTTTCATGTACTCTATAATAACCACAAACAGTTCAGTGGATTTAATTTGCTGGGCTATCAGTTTCATGTCCTAACACTGAACAAGAATATTGGTTTAATACAGACTTTCAGGAAAGAAGACTACTTACTGAAATAGCAATACTTCATGCAGAATGCTCTTTTCCTTCTGGTGATCTCTGACCTTCCTCATTTCTCAGAGGTCCACATCAGCATAGCTTATGAAATCTTATAAGGTAGACTGCAGAAGGATAGTGCACTACAAGGCACTTTATTTACTATCTTAGATGCTCTTAGGGAAACTTTATAGCTATATCATTGTGAACAGAGACAACTAATAGGAGTGTGTCAGAAGACAGTGCAGGAGATTCTGTGCTTGGAGATAGCTAGACTTAGTGAGTGGTGTGTTTGGTTCATCTGTGGGTTGCTTGTTTGACTGTTTGTTCTGAATGTCTGGGTCTGCCATGGTCCCAAGTCAGTCTTTTGGGGTGCGTCTATACTTGTGAATTAAGTCAACTTAAGCTTGCTTAAGTCGACGTAATTTACTCTGCATCTACACTACATTTTCCTTAAGTTGACTTAAGCAGCTGCTTAAGTCGACTTAAGGAAAAATGAAGTCGACTTTACTAAACCTCATTTTAAGTCAACTTTGCTGGGTAAGTCGACTTTAGAAAGTCGACTTAGCCAGTGTAGACGTGGAGTAGCCCTAAGTTGACTTTAAGCCGACTTAGGGGACTCCAGGGCTTCCCCACTGCCCTCCCTGCCAGGGTGGCTGGCACAGCCACAGCCTGGCATGCTCCCCCCAAAGGGCAGGGCAGAGCCCTGCCCACCCTGCCCCTATGCCCTGCCAGGGTCTCTGTCCCCCTTTGCCCCATTGTACCTGAGCCCCCTGGCACTTGGCAAGGGGTGTCCAGTGTGAATGCTCTAGGTTGATTTTGTAGGGTCCCCTCTAAGTCGACTTAAAATTTGAGTGTGGACATGTTAAGTTGACTTAACAAAGTCGACTTAAAGTTGACTTTGTTAAGTCGACTTAGCTAAGTTGACTTAAGTTAACAAGTGTAGACATAGCCATAGTGCCTTGGTGGGGCATCAGGACTCTGACCTTGAAATTTTGATCTACTCTGCCATTCGGCATCTTGGAGTGCTTCCCTGGTGGTGAGGATTGACCCTGGCAGAGGGCATGGGTGTCAAAGCCCAGTCTCCAGTCTGAGTGGGAATGTTTATACTGCTATTTTAAGTCTGGTAGCATAAGCCCTGTGAGTCTGAGTCAGTTGACCCAGGCTCCGAGACTCACTACCATGTGGTATTTACTGATGTGTAGATGTTCACTCAGAATATTTTCCACCAGTTATCTCTATGAAAAGGAAATTCTTTTCCATCTGATCATTGCCATCCTTCCATTGCCTTTATTCTGGACTACCCGCTTCAGCTAATGTTGAACTGGAGGAAAATCAAGTAAGACAATACAGCAGTGGGAGAAAGGAACGACAGAGAACAGAAGAATGGACGTCAAGAGAAAAGTTAGTGCCAATATGAATGACACTAACAGTCACTAACAGGTAGGTAATATCGGCACTAGAATGACTGTACCTAATTGGAGAAGGAATGTGGATGAAGCCAAGCAGAAAGAACTAAGGTGTCTGTACACCAAAGCAGGGAGTCTGGGTAATAAAATGGAGGAACTAGAAATACTGATGGAGAAAGTGAAACCAGATATTAACATATAGAAAAATAGTGAAATAGTAGTCATGACTGGTATATAGATATTGAAAGCTATGATCTGTATGGGAAAGACAGAATAAAGGTAAAGGTGGTGGAGTAGCATGGCATATCAACGATGAGGTACATTGTAAAGAAATTAGAAGTGATGGAAAGGATAAAACAGAGTGTGTTTGGGGCAAAATCACTTTGGAGAAGAAAGCTACCAGTGTCTTCCCTGGGATAGTATTTGCAATCCACTGCAGTCCCCCAGGATCCAATCTGGATATGGCTAGACACCTCTTTAATATTTTTAATGAAATAAATACAACTGGAAATTGTGTGATTATGGCAGACTTATTTTAAATGGAGGACCAAGGTTACTAATAATGATAGGGCCCACATATTTATGGGCGTGATAGCTGACGGATTTCTTCCCCAAATAGTCATTGAACAAACAAAAATGATGCCATTTTAGATTTAGTGTCGGCGAGTGGTGAGGACCTCATAGAAGAACAGATTGTAGGGGACAATCTTGGTTTGAGCAATCGTGAGCTGACTCAATGTAAAGTAAATGAAAAGATAAACAAAACTAGCTTGGCAACGAGGGCCTGGATTTCAAAAGGGCAAACTTAAAAAAATTAAAAATTAGGGAAGTGGACTGGACTGAAGAACTCAAGGATCTGAATGTGGAGAAGGCGTGGAAATACTAATACTTTAAATAAAAGTTGCAGAAACTATCTGAAACCTGCGTTCCAAGCAAGGAAGTAAAGATTGTAGGGAAATGTTGCAGACCAAATGGGTTAAGAGAAAACAGAAAGCCTATAAGCAATGTCAGATGGGCTGTATCAGATTTTGGAGGTCAGGAGGTGCAGGGGGAAAAAGCGAGAACTCTCAAAAGCTAAGCAGAACTGGTCACTGGAAAGGAAATTAAAATCAATAGTAGAAGGTTCCATAACCATATAAATTAAAAAAAAAGAAGGACAAAAAGAAGTGAGATCACTAAACACTGAGTTGTGGGGTGGAGATTAAAGATAATCTAAGCACTGTTCAAACCCCAAATGAATAGTTTGCCTCAGTTTGTAATAAGGGCAATAAAGTATTATGGGACAGTGGCGAGGTGACTAAGAGAAATGAGGATATGGACATAGAAATGACCACATCCAAGGTGGGAGTCAAACTCAAACAGAGTAATGGGACCAAATCAAGGGGGTCAGATAATCTCAATCCAACAGTGTTTAAAGGAATTGACACATGAAATTGTAAACCCAAGGTTTTTTAATGAATCTGTAAACTCTGAGGTCGTATGACTGAAAAACTGCCAGGAAACTACAGGCCTGTTCGTTTGACCTGACTTGTGTGCAAGATCTTGGAATACATTTTGAAAAAGGAAATGGAAATAAATGTTAATTGAGATAAAATACAACATGATTTTGTGGAAGATAAATTATGCCAGATCAATCTGATCTCTTTCTTAACTGATTTTTAGACCATGAAAAAGCTGTCGATCTAATCTCTCTAGATTTCTGTCAGACTTCTGAGAGAATTCCACATGGGAAATTATTATTTACATTGGAGAAGATGGAGGTTAGTATATGGATTGAAAGATGGATAATCTACTGGTTAAAGAGGAGACTATAATGGGTCATACTGAAAGGTGAACTTTCTGTCTGGAAGGAAGTTACTAGTGGAACTTCTCAGGGATTGATTTGGGGACCAAAGTCATTTTACATTTTCATTAATGACCTGGGCACAAAAAGTGGCCGTGTGGTAATAAAATATGTGATTGACATGAAGTTGGGAAGCATTGCCAATATGGAAGAGGACCAGAATATCATACAAGAATATCTGGATAACTTGAAAAATGGAATAATAGTAATGGGAAGAAATTTAATAATGCAAAGTGCAAGATCATACACTTAAGGACTAATAACAAGCATTTTTGCTATAACCTGGGACATCTCAGTTGGAAACTACAGAGGAGGGAAAAGACCTAAGTATATTGGTTTATCCCATGACTTTAAGCTGCCAATGTAATGCAGCTCTAAAAAAGGCTAGTGCAATCCTAGAATGCATCAGGTGAGGTATTTCCAGTAGAAATAGGGAAGCATTAATATCTTTATACAAGGCACAGTGAAAGCTAATCTAGAATGGTGTGTGCATTTCTGGTCTCCCACATTTAAGTAAGGTGAATTCAAACTGGAACAGGGCTAATAAAATGGGCTACTAGGATGATCAGAGGAATGGAAAACTTGCCTTATGAGAGGAAGCTCAAAGAGCTTGGCTTGATTAGCCCAACCAAATGAAATCCAAGGGGATATATAATTGCTCTCTATAAATACATCAGAGGGATACATCCCAGAGTGAAAGAGGAGTTATTTAAGTTAAGCGCCAATTTTGATACAAGAACAAATGGTTATAAACTGGCCATCAACAAGTTTAGGTTTGAAATTAGATGAAGGTTCCTAACCATCAGAGGAATGAGATTCTGGAATAGCTTTCTAAGTGGAGGTTTAAAAAAAAAATCTAAATGGCTTCAAGACTGAACTTGAGAAGTTTATGGAGGGAACAGTAAGATGGGGCTACCTACAATGGCATGTAGCTGATCTGCATCTGCTAGTGGCAAATATGCCAATGACTGGTGATGGGACACTAGATGGGGATAAATCTGAGTTACTACAGAGAATTTTTCCCTAGGTGCATGCTCAGGGTTACCTTATTTGGGGTCAGGAAGGAATTTGCCCCCAGGACAGACTGGCAGAGTTAGGAATTTTTCACCTTCTTCTGTAGCATGATTCACAGGTCACTTGAATGCTTAAACATGGTGGATTCTCTTGAAATCCAAAGTCTGATTTGAGGACTTCAGTAACGCACCCCGGGGTTAGGAGTCTAGTACAGGATGGGAGACAGGTTCTGAGGCCTGCAGTGTGCAGGAGGTCAGACGAACATGATAATCCCTTCTGGCCATAAAATCGACAAGTCTATAAATTTGTGAGCTTAAAAAGTTCAGTTTTTCCATTAGGCTGTACACGCAGGCCTGGCCCAACCATATAGGTGAACAAGGCAGTCACCTAGAGTACCAGGCATTAAGGGGCACCAAATTAGATGGAAGAGAATTTTTTATATATGTTATCTCTTATAACATGTGGAGGAGAGGGCACCAAAATCATAGTTCGCCTAGGGCGCCAAAATCCCTTGGACCAGCCCTGTGTATACGTGCACCTGGCTGTGATTTTGACCTCTCACTTGTCAGGCTAGTCCTCTGATCTCTCATCCTACAGCGATGAGATATTTAAAATGCTTAATATACATTTCCTCCTGCTCAGAGGCCTCCTTTAAATGTGCCAGATTGATAGAGTCACTAACTGAATGGTTTTCTGAATGCTTTAGGGCTACCCCAGGACTACACCAATGCCCTCCCTCTGGCGGGGGCACAAGGGGAGCCTGGCATGCCCCCCAAAGGGCAGGGCAGAGCCCTGTGTGATGCTGTCTGGATTTAGGGAACCATTTATGATATTATTTTCTATTAATATCTCATAAATGCTATAATCCATAGGAACTATGTCATGTTTGGTATCAATAGAAAGGTAGTAAATTGCTGGGAATGATTATATAGTTTATGTATAGGAATTGTATTTGTATTAGAAGTTAGGAATATGGTTGTTATGTCTATACTTTAACTTGTGTGATTCTGTGGAAATGCCCCAGGCAGGAGGCTGTCTACAACCATTGTGTCCTTAATGGCTCACCAAGTTTCTCCGTGGGCCCATTGTACCTGGGAGCTTCCTTAACATGTCCTGCCAGGGTCCATGTCCCCCTTTGCCCCATTGTACACAAGGGGTGCCCCACCACCACCGTGGACCTGCCCAAGGTCCCCCTAACCCCTAGAAGTCGACCTAGGCGTCCAGTGTGGATGGTCTAGGTCGACTTTGTAAGTTCCCCTTTAAGTTGACTTTAATTTCAAGTGTAGACTCACTAAGTCGACTTAACTAAGTCGACTTTAAGTCACTTAAGTCACTAAGTCGACTTAACTAAGTCGACTTAAAATTACAAGTGTAGGCATAGCCCTGGAGCCTACCTCCTTTGGTTTCAGAGACTGCCAGCGCATGCTGCGGAATGTAACCCTAGGGGGCGCGTGGGACGATAAAGGCAATACACAATGATGTAAGGATAATAAATCTACTCCTACGTGGTGATTGTCTTCCTAAATATTTTGGAATCTTACATTAGATTAGTGGAAGGAACTGAGTGGCCCTTAGGGCTTTTTCCCATATATTTTTTTCATGGGAGGGCACAACAAGATAACTAGGGGGTGCCTGTCACCCCATTTGACATTGCCAGCCAGAAAATTCTACTCTTATGTGCTGTGGGTGTGCACGTCACCTAAACTCTAATCTTGTTCCATTGAACTTAATGGCAACACTTCCACTGTCTTCACTGTTAAAGGATCAGGCCCATAGAGCGGGGAATCATCTCAGTTAGTATGGTAAGTAAGAGGGGTTTTATTCCTTATCTTTTTAATGCAGTTCCCAGCAGTTGAAAGAGTAAGCTAAATCACCGTTAATAGGAAACATGACTAATGGTATGCCCAGGAAGTCTTGCATATTTTTTATGTTTATAATGGTTGTTTTTCTTCACGTGAATTTGTCAGCATTTCCCTTTGTCAATTAAAAATGAGGCTAAAGTTGTGCTGGACACTTTGAATAGATGTGTTGCAACTTTGGTCTTCAAGCCCCAGTTCTTACACAAGAGCTCAGCAAATTATGAAAATAATTCATAGCATGGCCACAACCAGCAGTTTCTGAAAGTTCTCAGTATTGGCCTATATTTCTTGTGATCCTTAAACAAAAGAAATAAATTCTTATTCAACTAAAAAGAGTGGAATAATGCCAAATTAGCAGGAGGCTATTATATTGGAATATCACATCAGTCAGTGAAAAACATTGCCCTAGGACACCAAAAGTATTGCCCCACAAGCACTCCAAGAATGAATATTCCAGCTTAGTGGGACATTGAATTGACCATGATTTCAACAAAAAAGATTCTGGTATTCCTCCTTTAAAACCATTTCTTACAGTGAGGTGTAAGAAACTTACAACTTTGCTCAGTAACTTATAGAGATCTATACTATCAGTACTGGTAAATCATTTCAAGTAGTACACGGCGCAATAGATTGATTAGGTCTATTCTGTCAGCAAAATTTGGCGGCAGTCATGGGAGTCATGCAAGCTACGCAGAGTAGCTTGCATAACTCCTTTTAACTTCATAACTCCCCTTTAGAGCTCCATCTTCACTGAGCTGTACAGGTGGGAAATGTGTTTCTGGTGACGCAGCACTACAGGACTTGAGGGGTGGTTTTATTAAGTTGAATTCTGGATTGACTGAGTGCGTCTTTACGGACCACTCAGTCAATCCAGAAAAATTGATCTTATGGCAGAAAATTTGCTTCTATCAGTGTAGACATACCCTCCTAGATGCTGCTGGAAAGGCTGGGCTCAGTTCTGCCACCTTTATGCATGTGGAGTGACATTTACATAAAAATTCCTAGGTTCTGCATAGAAGACTAAAACTAAACATCACTTTTTCCATATTTTGCTGACTCCTCTCTTACACATACTCCTATTCTCTGTTCAGCCTTAACTTATTTTCCATTAGAAGGCAGAATCATCTCTAATTCCTTTTCTGCACCTTCAAGCATCTTTCCCTCTTCCTATGGCTGATTTTTGATCAAGAACAGGAAAAAAAATTTCATCTCTCAATCTCCTGTAAAAGATGTCCAGTAAGTTTACATAGATCTTTTTTAATATACATAAAATATGCCAGAACATCTACATAAATCCCAATTTTCAGGGATTTATAACTTAGAGACCAAGAATTCCTTTGTGTTGAAGCATAGCTAATATATATCACTGAAGGCTAAGGGCTGATTTCTTAATTATCCTCAGTTGGATCATTCTTTGTTTCTTCTGTTACTGCTTCTGCTGCAAGCCTTTTCAATATTCAGTAATGACTGATAAATAGGAGCCGCACTGTAACATGTGAACTGCATTCACAGAATTTGCACTCTTGTGGTTAAAGAACTAGGCTGGATCCTAGTGTTGACCCTACCACAGATTTCCTTTGTGACCTAAACAGTCTGTGCCTCCATCTTCCTGTTTGCAAAGACATTGTACAATACTTGCTTTCTTCCCAGGAATGTTGCAAAGCATTATTTTTTAAAGTAATCTGAGAGCCTCAGAAGAAAAACATTATATATAATGCAAAGAATTGTTATAAAAAGTCCTAGAAACATCTATTGCTGTTCTATTAACCAAAATCATTTAAAGGTACAGATGGAAACTAAAGCAAAGCACAATTTAGTATTTGTATTAGTATTTGTATTAGTATTTGTACAGAGTGAGATGGGAGACACTTGCAGATTAGTTGCAGGCTGCCTCTTTGCAGAGAAAGTAATTTTTTTCCCAGCCTCATTTGTGTGGGGCACTGCAAATTAACAATAGGCAAAGGTGTATAGCATATTTCAAAATAAATAAAACTTATTTTCTGTATCCTGGGGAGACTATAAAGCAAATCCTTGTGGAAAAGCAAAATCTGTACTTTTTGGCAGAGAATCATACATGATAAAGTACAAAAGAAACAAATAGCTTTGCATCAAGATACTTATTTCTGCAGCAGGGAGGAACTTTCTGAAAACCGCAGCATCAGTTACTTTAATAGATCTGATATGAGCCAGGAAGAGAGACAAGATTGTGCTGTGAGAACCAGACTGAATGGAGAGCAATGTATTGCTGTGGGCATGTGACGGAAGAAACAGAGACATGGGAAAATAGGCCAACAATTCACTGGCACCAGAGGAAAAAGCTGAAGTCGTATTTCTCTTCTGAGTCGATTCCAGGGCACATTTCTCCTGCTACCACCTAGAGGCCCACATAAGCCTTGGCCCTTAGTGGCATTCATGGTGAACTTATAGCATCACTGTGGGAGATCTGACTTGTCCTAGTCAGGGAGTTCAGTTGTTTGAAGCTGCATGTTTGGAATAGAATTAATCCACAGTTTTTCCTTTCGAACTGTGCTTACCCAATTCTCTTGGCCATGACAATGCCCTGAACAGGCTATACATTCCTTGTGCTTAGGGATGAGAATAATTATTTGAGTTGGTGCAAGGGAGCATACCTATGAGCAATGAACGTAATTCAGAAAGTGAGAACATGGGCTGAGTATCAGAAAAAATCTTTACAGCAGCAAGATCTTGTGGAAAGGAAGCAGTAGAGGCCAAATTCCTTGAACCAATTCAAACTAGATTGGGTGAAACAATAACCCAAATGTATTGTGGGAAACAAAGCTACATGGGCAGGGGAATCCTAAGTAAAGGTGATTGGGAATTTTTTAACAAAATGCCTTTTCTTTAGACTTATTTCTCAGGTCCTGGATGGAATTTCTGGCAGAGTGGGAGAGAAGAGTGAGATATACCAAAATAGCCAATACTCAACTGATAAAGGCACTCTGCCTGATTCAGAACAGAGGCTTAAATCTAGGTTTCCTAAAGCCTACATGAGCACCCTAACTACCAATCTATTGGCTATTCTAGGGTAGCTGATTCATTCTCTCTCCCTCTTGGGTTTTTTTTTTTTTTTTTTTTTTTCCTACAAACCATTTCTAAAAGTCTCATTCTGAAACCTCAGAAATGTTTCCACAGTTAAATTTTTGGTTTCTGGCCTGCCCTACGTGTGAAGTGTATTCTAATTGTGATTTCTATTCCACAAGAACTTGTGCTAATGACCACAAATGGCAGATAATGTGTTAACAAGTTAGCTGTTAATGTCTTTGTTTGCTTTTGATGAGCTCTCCCGGCTTCACATACTCGATAGGTTTTATATCCCGTTTTTTAAAAAGTGCTTTCTTATCGAGAAAATTTATTTTTCATGAGTACTTCTTAGTGACAATTTATTAAAGTCTTCGAGAGGCTAGGCCAGTCATAGCATACTTTTGTCTGTATAATAGAACTGCAGTGTACCATGAAGGAAGAAAACTAGGTGCTATAATGCTTCACATGTGGTTACAGTTGAGTTCTCTGACTCACCTCCCGATGGTACTTTGATTGCTAAGTTCTCTTCTGTAAGGACAGATCTTATTCCAGTAGATTCACCAAAACATCAGGGGCCATGTTGTCTGGTTCAGCAAGCAGTGCTAAGAACAAACTCAGTGGGGCTATGTCTACACTTGTGAATTTAAGTTGACTTAGCTAAGTCGACTTTGAGGGGACCCTACAAAGTCGACCTAGAGCGTCCACACTGGACGCCTATGTCGACTTGTAGGGGTTAGGTGGACCTGGGACTGGTCCATGGTGGCAGGGGGGGCACCCCTTGCCAAGTGTCAGGGGACTCTGCCTTTGCCCGATTGTACCTGGGTACAATGGGGCAAAGGGGGACAGGGACCCTGGCAGGGCATGGGGCAGGATGGGCAGGGCTCTGCCCTGCCCTGTGGGGGGGCATGCCAGGCTCTCCCTGTGCCAGCCACCCTGGCAGGGAGGGCAGTGGGGAAGCCCTGGAGGCCCCTAAGTTGACTTAGAGTCGGCTTAGGGATACTCCATGTCTACACTGGCTTAAGTCGACTTTAGAAAGTCGACTTAAGCAGAAAGTCGACTTAAAAGGAGGTTTAACAAAGTCGACTTAATTTTTCCTTAAGTCGACTTAAGGAAAGTGTAGTGTAGACGCAGAGTAAATTAAGTTGACTTAAGCAAGCTTAAGTTGACTTAATTTACAAGTGTAGATGCACCCTGGGCGTGGGAGAAAGATGGCTTTAGGCAATCGCTGTAGTCCCCTGAGCATTAGTCACGTCATCACAGGCCAGTCTCCCCACACAATTTAGAGCAGCCTGAGGGTTGTCTCAATGCCAGCAGCTCATGGCAGTCAAGGGCCATTCCAGTGACTGAGGATTCCTATGGCATTGGACTGTCCTGACTATACCTGCTTTCCATGGAAGCCGGGAGGTGAGAGGGAGAAGGAGCTACTGTAATGGCTCATTGCCACCAAAGAATTCAGTGTGCATCTGCCTTGGGATTCTCATGCAGTCCTCCCCTGCAGACTTTGGGGGTGCTTTTGTTTGGAAGGCCACACAAAGCTGCCCCAACAGCCCAGAAAATCTGACCCGTTGTATTTTGCAGATAGCAGACACAGCAAAATAATTTGCTTATGGTAAAAGAGGAGATGATCGATCTCTTCTCAATCATTCATTAATTCATTAAACTCCTGTATTCTGAAGCTTTAAACTTTTTTGATTCCATCAATGAGTTTTACCATGTGATATACTCAGAGAAGCCACCACAAAGCTATATTTTTTCCATTCATTTAGTGATCACTTCCAGTTACAAGAATATGCAAAGTCAATGCATGCATCTGTGTCATTGCTGCACCTAAAGAATACACCAACTGCATCACATGGCTATCAATGGGGAGTTCAGCCTAAACTAGATGTTATAGTATGGCCATTGTATATACTACTTCATTTCCACATAGCAAAGGCTGGAACATAGTCATGTTGATCCTTTTTCAATCTAAATCAGCTATACCATATTGTTTATCCAAGCACTAGACAAATGCATCGAAAAGAAAGCAATATATCTCTCCCTAAGGAATGCATTTAAATAGACACTCAGGTACCACAGCGATGAGTGCAGTGGAAGAATGTAGATAGATAGAAAGAAAATTGAACTTGTCTCAGCTCAGAGTTATTGCACGTGCAGTATTCAAATTTCAGATGAGTGAAAGCAGCACATGCTATATATCTCTTTAACACCTCCTGTCTATGTGAATTATTTCTTTATGCTTAAATCTAGCTTGTGGTGTAACTTGTAGCTGAAAGCTACTTAGACAAGCGGGTGATGAATATAGCATAAATGAGACAAACACTGTATTTTGGTAATGTTAATTTATAAATAGAAAGTTATTTTGCTGTTTTGTGGCCTTTAATGCTATTGTGGTCAAAGTGACAAAAAAACAAAACAAAAAAAAAGCAAAAAAACCCCACACAAAAATGACAAACTAAATGAACTACTTTTATTCTTGATTTATCTATAAAAAAACTTCCATAACTGTTGAACCACCAGAGCTGTATAGTCTTCCTAGGCTTTGTCATTAGTAAGTTGAGGCTGGTGCAAGGGGGCATAATTGAGTAATTGTATGATTTCAGAGACACCTCATTCTTCAGCTTACTCAGTTAATTAGCTAATTAATATTAATTAGGCACTCTGAAAATGGAGTCTTTGATTCCTATCTTTGGGAATATGTCATCCCTAAAAACTTGGCAAGATTGTGTGAGCATGTCAGAAGATAAATCACATTGCATTAAGAAGTCATTACCCCGAGACACAAGTTCACAGTGCGATCATTTTTCATATGCCCCGAAGAGTGATTCCAGCATTCAGGAATCTACTATCAGTGTTGATTGAGTCATGAAAGCTCACATCATTGCGAGATAACCCAGGATGGCAGGTAACACTAAAGCCTTGAGATTAATATGGAGATATCTCTGAAATTCCTCAATGATTGCCAGGGAGAAAGATTAGACTCTTGTAGGCATAATCTATAGCGGTCCTTCCAATTCGTTACTCTCTCATGGACCTCAGAACAGTAAACACAAAACACAAGGAAATCAAAGCAAAACATGCCAGGAGCCAGGCGATCAACACAAATAATAACCATGAGCCACGTTAAGTCAGCAACATTCTGAACAAAACATCCTAACTTTCCTGTGGCAGGTGTGCAGTAGCAGGCCCTGAGTAATACACACAGCCAGCCTATATCTCCATAAACATAGGGAGAGAAACTAGAACATAAAGCAGGAAGCAGAAAATGAAGGGAGCAGGAAGTAATAAACGGGAGGCAGGAAGGTAACACATCACAAATTCATTCTCTCCCTGAAAGTTCATCCATACATATCTTACTGGGGGTACCAGGTGATCATAGAATCATGGAATCATAGAATCTTAGGGTTGGAAGGGACCCCATGAGGTCAGTTAGTCCAAACCCCTGATAAAAGCAGGACCACTCCCACTAAATCATCCCAGACAGGGTTTTGTCTAACTGGGCCTTAAATGTTTCCAAAGATGTATATTCCACCACCTCCCTAGGTAACCCATTCCAATGCTTCACCACACTCCTAGTGAGAAAGTTGTTCCTAATAGCCAACCTTGACCTCCCCAGCTGTAATTTGAAACCATTTCTCCTTGTTCTGTCCTCTGTTACTACTGAGAACAGCCTAGCTCCCTCCTCTTTGGAGCAACCCTTCAAGTAGTTGAAAGTTGCTATCAATTCAGTCTTCTCTTCTGCAGACTAAATAAGCCTAGTTCCTTCAGTCTTTCCTCATACGTCATGTGCCCCAGCTCCCTAATAATTTCCGTTGCCCTCCGCTGGACTCTTTCTAATTTGTCCACATCCTTTCTGTAGTGGGGAGCCCAAAACTGGACACAGTATTTCAAATACGGCCTTACCAGTGCTGAATAGAGGGGAATAATCACATCCCTCGATCTGCTAGCAACACTCCTACTGATGCAGCCCAATATGCCATTGGCCTTTTTGGCAACAGGAGCACACTGTTGGCTCATATCCATCTTCCCATCCACCATAACCCCCAGGTCCTTTTCTACGGCACTGCTACTTAGCTGATTGGTCCCCAGCCTGTAGCAGTGCATGGGATTTTTCCATCCTAAGTGCAGGACTTTGCACTTGTCTTGTTAAACCTGGGGCCGAAGGTTATTTTTCTGATTCAGGTCAGTGGGTGGATGTTGTTGCTCTACTGCAAAATCCCCAATTGGCCACATGACATTACCATATGCAGAAAGAGAGTCCTCTTCTAATCTAAAACTAGTATAAGTATATTACTTCATTTCTGCATAGCAAAGGCTGGAAAAATGTATGCACATAGATCCTTTTATTAATCTAAATATCTGCATAATGGGCACTATGAGTGGTTTGCTACGAAGAACAAAACAAGTAAGAAACTGCCACTAGCAATGGCCTCCTTTCGGGCAACACCTGAAATGTATAAATTATCAATCACACATATAGACTCAGGCATCAAGTTTGTGTCTTCAAGCACCCGCTCTCAACAGCAGCTGGGTGATGGATAGCTTGGGACATCTTGTTCCTAAAGTGATGTTGCTCTCACCGCCTCCAGAAGCCATTCTCACACCTCTGCAGCGTGGCTATGAGAGTACCTGTACAACCAAGAGATTCAAAGGGTGCAGTGAAGTTTTGGTGTGTTGCGCTGCATGCAGCTGTGACCATTAGAAGTATAGTGACAAAGTATCAGACACAGATTCTGAGACAGGAGTAGAAATGTTTCAATTATATGCCAATTACTGTAACTATTTTTGTAAGTAAATATAGCTCAAAGGATAATTATAGAGTACAGCTTGATTAGAAAGTATAAGCAGAGAAAAAAGGGAGGCTGTATTGCCTTGTATATTAAAAAATTATATATTTGGACTGAAGTTGAGATGAATATAGGAGACAGACATGTTGAAAGTCTCCGAGTAAAGTTAAAAGGAGTAAAAAAAAACAAGGGTGATGTCATGGTAAAGGTCTACTACAGACCACTTAACCAGAAAGAAAAGGTAGATGAGTCTTTTATTCAACAATTAGCAAAATCATCCAAAGCACAGGACTTGGTGATAATGGCGGACTTCAACTACCCAGATATCTGTTGGGAAAAAAACACAGCAAAGCACAGATTATCCAACAAATATTTTGAAATGTATTGAAGACAATTTTCTATTTCAAAAGATGGAGAAAGCTACTAGGGGAGAGGCCATTCTCAATTTGATTTTGACAAACAGAGAGGAACTGGCTGAGAATTTGAAAGTGGAAGGTAATTTAGGTGAAAGTGATCATGAAATGATAGCATTGGTGATTCTAAGGAATGGTAGGAGAGAGAACACCAAAATAAAAACAATCGGTTTCAAGAAGTCAGACTATAGCACACCCAGGGAGTTGGTAAGAGAGATCCCATGGGAAGAGGAAAAACAACTGAAGATAGTTGGAAGTTTTTCAGAGACATAGAATCATAGAATAATAGGGTTGGAAGGGACCTCACGAGGTCATCTAGTCCAACCCCCTGCTAAAAAGCAGGACCTCTCCCCCTAAATTATCCCAGCCAGGGTTTTGTCTAACCGAGCCTTAAAAATCTCTAAAGATGAAGATTCTACCACCTCCCGAGATAGCCCATTCCAATGCTTCACCACCCTCCTAGTGAGAAAGTTTTTCCTAATATCCAACCTTGACCTCCCCAGCTGTAATTTGAAACCATTGCTCCTTGTTCTGTCCTCTGTTACCCTCGAGAACAGCCTAGCTCCCTCCTCTTTGGAGCAACCCTTCAAGTAGTTGAAGGTTGCTATCAAATCTCCCCTCAGTCTTCTCTTCTGTAGACTAAATAAGCCTAGTTCCTTCAGTCTCTCCTCATAAGTCATGTGCCCCAGCCCCCTAATCATTTTTGTTGCCCTCCGCTGGACTCTTTCTAATTTGTCCACATCCTTTCTGTAGTGGGGAGCCCAAAACTGGACGCAGTATTCCAGATGCGGCCTCACCAGTGTCGAATAGAGGGGAATTATCACATCCCTCGATCTGCTGGCAATACTCCTACTGATGCAGCCTAATATGCCATTGGCCTTTTTGGCAACAAGGGCACACGGTTGGCTCATATTCATCTTCCCGTCCACCATAACTCCCAGGTCCTTTTCTACAGCGCTGCTACTTAGCTGATCGGTCCCCAGCCTGTAGCAGTACATGGGATTTTTCCGTCCTAAGTGCAGGACTTTGCACTTGTCTTTGTTGAACCTCATGAGGTTTCTTTTGGCCCAGTGTTCCAATTTGTCCAAGTCTCTCTGGATCCTGTCCCTGCCCTCCAGAGTATCTACCATTCCCCCCAACATTACTAAGGCCATAAGAACAAACTTCCACTGCATAGGAAGGATAGGAAGTATGGCAAGAGACCACCTGGCTTAATCAAGAGATTTTCAATCATCTAAAAATGAAGAGTCCTACAAAAAGTGAAAACTAGGTCAAATTACAAAGGATGATTATAAACAGATAATACAATTATGTAGGGGAAAAATCAGAAAAGCCAAAGCACACAGCAAGATAAATTTAGCTGAAAGAATAAAGGGTAACAAGAAACAATTTTTCAAATACATTAGAAACAAGAGGAAGACCAAGGAAAGTGTAGGACTGTTACTCAACAAAGAGAGAAAAAATAATAACAGGAAATGTGGAAATGGTAGAGGAACTAAAGGATTTCTTTGTTTCCATCTTCATTGAGAAGGTTTATGGCAATTGGATGCCTGACGTAGGGAAGGGCAGTAAAAATAGGATAGGATCAGAAGCTAAATTAGGGGAAGAGCAAGTTAAAAAATACTTAGACAAGTTAGATGTCTTCAGGTTACCCAGGCCTGATGACAAGCAACCTAGAATATTCAAGCAGCTGACTCAAGAGATATCTGAGCTACTGACTATTATCTTTGAAAAATCATGGAAGACTGGAGAGGTCCCAGAGAACTGGAAAAGAGTAAATATAGTGTCCATCTATAAAAAGGGAAATAAGAACAACCCAGAGAATTATAGACCAGTCAGTTTATCCCTCTGTACAAGGAAAAATAATGAAGCAAATAATTAAGGAATCTATTAGCAAACATCTAGAAGAGAATAAGGTGTTTAACATGGATTTGTCAAGAACAAATCTTGTTAAACCAACCTGATAGCTTTCTATAACAGGGTAACAAGTCTTGTCGGTAGAGGGGATGTGGTAGATGTGGTATATCTAGACTTTAGTAAGGCTTTTGATCCAGTCTCGAATCACCTTCTTATTAACAAACTAAGGAAGTACAACCTAGATGGAACTACTATAAGATGAGTGCAAAACTGGTTCGCTAACCACTTCCAGAGGGTAGTTATCAATGGTTCACAGTCATGCTGGAAGGGCATAATGAGTGCGGTACTGCAGCAATTGGTTCTGGGTCTGGTCCTGTTCAATATTTCCATCAGTGATTTAGATGATGGCATAGAGAATATACTTATGAAGTTTGTGGATGATACTAAGTTGGGAGGGGTTGCAAGTGCTTTGGAGGGTAGGATCACAATTCAAAATGATTTGGACAAACTGGTGAAATGGTCTGTGGTAAATAGAATGAAGTTCAATAAAAACAAGTGCAAAGTATTCCACTCAAGAAAGAATAATCCATTGCACATGTACAAAATTGGCAATGACTGCCTAGGAAGGAGTACTGCAGAAAGGGATCTGGGTGTCATAGTGAACCACAAGCTAAATTTGAGTCAACACTGTAACAATAAAAAAGCAAATACCATTCAGGGATGTAATAACAGGAGTATCATAAGTAAGACATGAGAAGTAATTCTTTCACTCTACTCTGCACTGATTAGGCCTCAACTGGAACATTGTGTCCAGTTTTGGGTATCTCATTTCAGGAAAGATGTGGACAAATTGGAGAAAGTCCAGAGAAAAGCAACACAAATGATTAAAGGTCTGGAACATTTGACTTATGAGGGAAGATTGAAAGAGCTGGGTTTGTTTGGTCTTGAAAAGAGGAGACTGTGAGGGGACATGATAACAGTTTTCAAGTAACTAAAAGGTTGTTACAAGGAGGAGGAAGAAAAATTATTCTCCTTAACAATGGGTGAGAGGACAAGAAGCAAAGGGTTTAAATTATGGCAAGGAAGGTTTAGGTTGGACATTAGGAAAAAATTCCTAACTGTCAGGGTGATTAACCACTGGAATAAGTTGCCTCACTAGGTTGTGGAATCTCTATCATAGGAAGTTTTTAAGAGTAGGTTAGACAAACACCTCTCAGGGATGGTTTAAGAAGCAGACTGGCTGACCTAGTGAGGAGGGCTTTAAACTAGGTTTGAAGGGGGAAGGTGACCAAAGCCCACAGGTAAGTGAAACTGAGGGAGACCTGGGGGAAGGGATGGAACTTGGGGGGTGCTGGGGCTGTAACAGCAGGAATAAAAGAGAGGCTAGTTGGAACTGGGGGATAACTTGCATGGTTGGAGCACTGCCATGGATGGATATAAATTGTTCAGGAAGGACAGGCAGGGAAGAAGGGGGGAGGAGTAGCGCTATATGTAAAAGAGCTGTATGACTACTCGGAGCTCCACTATGAAAGTGGAAACAAGCCGGTTGAAAGTCTGTGGGTTAAGTTTAGAGGAGAATGCAACAAGGGGGATGTCATGGTGGGTATCTGCTGCAGACCGCCAGACCAGAAGGAGGAGGTGGATGAGGTGTTCTATGGACAACTAACAGAAGTTTCCAGATCATTGCAGGCCCTGGTTCTTATGGGGGACTTAAATTATCCTGACATCTCCTGGGAAGGCAATACAGCAGTGCACAGGCAATCCAGGAAGTTTTTGGAGAATATTGAGGACAACTTCCTAATACAAATGCTGGAGGAACCAACTAGGTGCCTTGCAACTCTAGACCTATTGCTCACAAACAGAGAAGAATTGTTCGGGGAAGTAGAAGTGAATGGCAACCTGGGCAGCAGCGACCATGAGATGGTAGAGTTCAGGATCCTGATCAATGGAAGGAAGGAAAGAAGCAGAAAACACACCCTGGACTTTAGAAAAGTAGATTTTGGCTCCCTTAGGGAGCTAATGGGCAGGATCCCATTGGAGGCTGATCTGAAGGGTAAAGGTGTCCAAGACAGCTGGCTGTATTTTAAAGAAACCCTGTTAAAGGCACAGGAAGATAACATTCCAACGTGCAGAAAGAACAGCAAATGTGGACAGCGCCCAGCGCGGCTTAGCAGAGAGCACTGTGGTGAGCTGAAATATGAAAGGGAAGCTTACAAGAAGTGGAAGCTTGGACAGATGACAAGGGAGGCATATAAAGATATTGCTCGGGACTGCAAGGATAAAATCAGAAAGCCAAAGGACAATTGGAGTTGCAGCTAGCAAGAGATGTGAAGGATAACAGAAAGGGGTTCTATAAGTATGTCAGCAACAAGAAAAGGATCAGGAGTTGTGTAGGTTCCTTACTGAATGGGGCAGGCATCCTCGTGGTGGATGATGCGGAAAAGGCTGAAGTACTCAATGCTTTTTTTACTTCAGTCTTCACTGGGAGGGCCAGCTCCCAGGCTACTACATGGGGTAACGTGGAATGGAGAGAAGAGAGACCTCAGTGATGGAAAGTCAGGTTAGGGACTAAAAGAAATTGAATATGCACAAGTCCATGGGGCCGGATGAACTGCATCCTATGGTGCTGAGGGAGTTGGCCGATGTGATTGCAGAGCCGCTGGCCATTATCTTTGAGAACTCGTGGCTAATGGGAGAGGTTTGGAAAAAGCCAAATATTGTACCTCTCTTCAAGAAAGGGAAAAAGGAAGATCCGGGGAACTACAGACCGGTCAGCCTCACCTCAATCCCTGGGAAAATCATGGAGCAGGTCCCCAAAGAATCCATCCTGAAACACAAATCCATCCATTTGGAGGAAAATAGAGTGATCAGGAACAGTCAACATGGATTCACTAAGGGCAAATTGTGCCTGACCTACCTGATTTCCTTCTATGATGAGATGACTGGATTTGTGGATGTGGGAAGAGCCGTTGACGTGATATATCTCGACTTTAGCAAGGCTTTTCATATGCTTTCTCACAGCATTCTCGTCGGCAAGTTAAGAAAGTTTGGGTGGGACAAGTGGACCGTAAGGTGGATAGAAAACTGGCTCTATCGACAGGCTCAGCAGGTAGGAATCAATGGCTAGATGTCTAGTTGGCATCCGGTAACGAGTGGAGTGCCCTAGGGGTCAGTCCTGGGGCCGATTCTGTTCAACATCTTCATTAATGATCTTGATGATGGGATAGACTGCGTGCTTAGTATGTTCGCGAATGACACCAAGCTGGGGGGAATGGTAGATACCCTGGAGGGCAGTGACAGGATCCAGGGAAACTTGGACAAATTGGAACACAGGGCCGAAAGAAACCTCATGAGGTTCAACAAAGACAAGTGCAAAGTCCTGCACTTAGGACAGAAAAATCCCATGTACTGCTACTGGCTGGGAACTGATCAGCTAAGTAGCAGCGCTGTAGAAAAGGACCTGGGGGTTATGGTGGACAGGGAGATGAATATGAGCCAACAGTGTGCCCTTCTTGCCAAAGAGGCCAATGGCATATTAGGCTGCATCAGTAAGAGTATTGCCAGCAGATCGAGGGCTGTGATAATTCCCCTCTATTCAGCACTGGTCAGGCCGCATCTGGGATACTGTGTCCAGTTTTGTGCTTCCCACTACAGAAAGGATGTGGACAAATTAGAAAGAGTCCAGTGGAGGCCCACAAATATGATTAGGGGGCTGGGGCACATGACTTATGAGGAGAGACTGAAGGAACTAGGCTTCTTTAGTCTACAGAAGAGAAGACTGAGGGGAGATTTGATAGCAACCTTCAACTACTTGAAGGGTTGCTCCAAAGAGGAGGGAGCTAGGCTGTTGTCGATGGTAACAGAGGACAGAACAAGGAGCAATGGTTTCAAATTACAGCTGGGGAGGTCAAGGTTGTGTATTAGGAAAACCTTTCTCACTAGGAGGGTGGTGAAGCATTGCAATGGGCTACCTAGGAAGGTGGTAGAATCTCCGTTTTTGGAGATTTTTAAGGCCCGGTTATACAAAACCCTTGTTGGTGTGATTTAGTGGGAGTGGCCTGCTTTTTAGCAGGGGGTTGGACTAGATGACCTCATAAGGTCCCTTTCATCCCTATTCTTCTATGATTCTATGATGGTACTTGGTTCTGCCATGATGGCAGGGAACTCAACTCAGTGACCTCTCTTGGTCCCTTCCAATTTCAATTGCTATGTCTACACTTGGCCAAATAAGTCGACTTAGCATGTCTACACTATAAAATTAAGTTGACTTCAAGGGGACCTTGCCAAATTGATTTAGAGCGTCCACACTGGACACCTAAGTCAACTTGTAGGGGTTAGGTGGACCTGGGACAGGTCCACGGTGGCAGGGAGGCACCCGTTGCCAAGTGCCAGGAGACTTAGCATTTGCCCCATTGTACCCTGGTACAATGGGGGCTGAGCAGGACAGGGACAGTGGCAGGGCATAGGAGCGGGATGGGCAGGGTTGTGTCCTGCCCTGTGGGTGGGCATGCCAGGCTCTGGCTGTGCCAGCCACCCTGGCAGGGAGGGCAGTGGGGGAGCCCTGGGGCCCTTTAAGTCGACTTAGGGCTAATCTGCGTCCACACTAGCTAAATTTCCTTAAATCGATTTAAGGAAATTACAGTGTAGACACAGATTAAATTAAGTCAATTTAAACAGGCTTAAGTCAACTTAATTTGTAAGTGTAGATGCACCCTATGATTCTATGCATTAGAAAAGTTACGCGATAGTACACAGTTGTACTTTGTTATTCACATGATATATTCATACAAGACATTCTATAGCCCTCCTATTAAGTCTTTACTGTTACATAAATATCTTACAAGTATTATCATTGTATTATGGGTAGCAAGAAGATAATTACAGTTGTACCATGTTTGCTTTAGACTTATATGTTATGTCTAGCAGATAACATAAAAAATGTATTTTAATAAGAGGAAAGGGGTTTTATTATCTCCATAATATCACAAAAAATAGCAGACAGAACAATCTTCTTCAAGTCATTATTTTAAGAATAGATTAATAAATGTTTTGATGTATTACATAGTACAAACAAGCTCATGCTGTCATGTGACTGCAGACATTTGCTTTACCTAAAGGCAACAGACACCTGTCATCACACAGCTAAAGGGCAAAACAGCCCTTTACACTACTGCCTCACACACAGTAGAAGGATCATTCACATCCAAGATTTGGGTGCGAGTCACATTCAAGTCCCTTCTCTGCCAAAGAATTCCCGTGTGAGCTTGAGCAAAACACTGTCTCTGTGCCTCAGTTTCCAGTCTGCAGAATGGGTTTAATAGTACTCCTCTATCTCAGGAAGGTATTGTGAAGATGAATACATTAAAGATTTTAAGGTGCTCAGGTACTTTTGTCATATGGAGACTACCTTAGCTAGATATTGGGTTTATGCTGTTGACTTTGTATTCTTTTGTCTGTTTAGCAAATGGCTTGCTTGGATCAGCAAAGCCCAAAGAGTGGTCCAAAGGTTTCTAAAGTGCCATTGTGTCTCTACTTAGGAGACCTTGGGGACCACCCTTTATTTTTGGTTTTAGATTTGTTCTTCATTAAAATGCTGTTTTTATATGACACAGGAAGTCCTTGAACTTTGCTTGAAAACGGAGGCCATCTCAGCCACTTTTACAAGAAGACTATGAGAAAAGTGATAAAAGCACAACTTTCATCTGTTATTTTGACACTTGGTCACTTTAGAAAAAGGTGTCTGGTATAGGTAGACGACACAAACAACTTACGTAGCTTTTCCGTGAAATTAAAGTTTGCAGCTGCGTGAACAAGCCAGAACTTCCTGCAAAGATGAATACAGAAAATGGGGTGGAGGGGAAGTGAGACAAACCATCTCTCTTTTGATGTTTTTCTGGCATGATCTATTTTTAAAAAGTGCATCAGTTTAACTAAATGGATTTGATGTCAGCCAGCAGTGCAAGCCTCTAATACAGGCACAATCAAAACTAAACGTGCACAACAAGCTTAACCAGTGTAGCTTGCATCAGTAGATTACCTATTTAAACCAAATTGATTTAATCAAGGTTTAAACTGGGTTAAGTGCATCTATGTAAGCGGATTGCATTGGTTTAACTAAATCAATTTAATTAGTGTGCTACAATTTTTCTAATATAAGCAAACCCTCTGGCTTAACCAAACAGGGAAATGAATCAATATTAGCTTTCCATGGCACCATTCTCTCTATTGAAATCCCTGTCCAAACCAACTTCTTGTACAACAATTAACCCATACCAATATAAGTCTAATGCTACTCCATACACTAGTCTTCCAAAAGTTATCCCTACAGCTGATCAAAAGCCAAAATTTTCTTCTGTAATGAATTCCAAAATTCTGGGGGAAATAATGTTTCAAAACAAAAAGTAGAATCATCAAAAGTTCCAAGGAAGGTAAAAGTCTAAAAGAGAAAAACGTCTTTAGAAATAATTGAAATGGGTTTTGAAACCTGCAAGCCCCAGCTCTGAGGCCTCCACCTCAGCTGTAGCATCCAGGGCTTCCTGGCTCTCAGTTCTGTAGTAGGGAGTCTGAAAGTCCCCAGGGCTTTTAAGTGCAGTCCCCAGAGTTGTGATGGGGTTCTCCAAGCTTCCTGCTGCAGAACCAAGAAATTGGCTTCAGTCCAGGCTCTCAAGCTCCAGCCTGAGTGCCCCAGCAACTCCCCGCTCCCACCCCTACTCGTTCTCCCACACCTCTGCCACCGCATAGCCCCCCCATACAACATGTCCAAAAGTTTGCAGCAGTCAGCCTGTCAATCAACCCTGGAGAACCCGAGCTCGAGCCCTTCCAACTTCTGCAATAAATTAAGCAGGGAAAGTGACGTGTTGTTTGTTTCTTTGTCTTTCTAACATTAATATGTCATTATCCTCTATGTGGACCAATGCTAGGGGGGAGGAGAGACTTGGTTTTCACACATATGGCTGAATGCAGAGGAATGATGAGACCCAGAATTCTTGGGCTCAATTTCAGGCTTTGGAAGGCAGTGATCTCTAGTGGACACAGCCTCTTCTGCTGGTTCACCTCCAAAGTTTACCCCTTCTGTCTTGTGCCCTTCAACCTATCTCTGTATAAGTCCTGTCTCCTCTACATCCCTGACTCCTTGTTCCAGTCATGGTCTACAATCTTCAGGCTTCTCATTCCAGATTGAGGGTCCTTACCCAGACAGTTCCAGTTCCTCACCAGTTTTTTCTCTCTCTCTCTCTCTCCCACTTGATCTCTAAGGCCTATTCACCATTTCATCATATCTCAGCCTCCCCCATCACTTACTTGCCTCCAGTTTTTACCTCCCAATTTTCTTCCCAGGCTCCCAGTCTGAACACTACTCCCACATCAATTCCAGTCTCCCTTTCAGGTTCCTTGTCCCAATCTACTATTGGCCCTGTTCCACAGGTCCAGCTCTTGTTCCATCTGATAATTTCCTCTTCCTCCATGCCTGACCAGTAGTTAGGGCTCACTGAAAGCACGGGAGAGACAAGCTTCAGGCCTCTAACTGTTACCTCTCTATGGCTGGAATACACATTGCTTTCTTTCCAGGCTAGAGTGAAGAGTTGTAGTCTCCTTGCAAATGACAGTATTTAACTAAGCAGATCCGAATTTACTTCAGCCTCTGCCATGATGTCCTTCTCCCAAGAAGCAAAGGCAGGGTTTACCAGAGACCAGCCAGCTTTCAAGAAGCACAACACACTTATTTAGAACAAAAGTGGTACAGAGGAAACATATAATAAAACAATAAATAGTCTACACTCTTGCCAAGCTTAGTATGAGTCACCCATTATCCACGTGGAGACCCTGATAGGTTACCGAAGTCCTTCAAACCCTTCCAGCAGGAGTTTGCCCTTTTGTTTAAAGTCTCATTTCTGTTCATGGATCAGGTGAGGGTCAGTCATGGTCATGTATGTGCCTCTCCCAATCTACCCCTCTATGGGCACGGGAGAGACAATAGACACCATGATGTCATTTTTTTTTTCTGTAATCCGCACAGAATCTGATTGGGCCATCCTGTTGAAGTATCACCACAGTAGTAAAATTTCATGCTCTAAGTTCCATAGCTATGTCGACTTAACACCGGGTGTGGATATTGCTAGGTCTATGGAAGAAATCTTCTGTCAATCTAGCTACTGCTTTTTGGAGAAGTAGATTACTTATAGCAATGGAAAAACCTCTTCCATTTATGTAGAAAGCATCCACACTCTTGCGCACTTCAATGGCACAGCTGTAGTGCTATAGCTGCACCACTGTAATGGCTGTAGTCTAGACATACCCTCAGTGTGGCTGGAATCTTCAGACAATTTATCTCCAAAACCCTGGCAATTATCTATCGAATGTGTGCAAACTGCAATTTTTCAAAGACTTTTTAACCAAATTTGGATAGAATGTCACCTGTGCTCCCCACAGGTCAAGTCACTCTTCTGTTTTGGTACCCCTTTTTAACAGCCATATCTGCCCTGCAGTGTTTGTCCCCTTCTGTGACTCAGCCCTCCATCTGGGAAACAAGTTGTGTCCATCCTTTCCGGGGTACATAAAGAATCCAACAGGGCTAGTGCCACTGTCTGGCAAAGGGCTTCAGGCCTTATCCAGGCAAAGTCTCAGCGTTGGGATTCTTTGGGCTATAGGGTATTCCTAGTTCTGGGTCTCTGGTATCAGGGCTAAGCTTTTCACCTCCAGCCCAGGCAAGGAGTAGGTAGGGTAACCGAGGTCCACCCTCTTTCCCAGCTCCCAATCCAGCACCCAAAGCAAGTTAACTGAGTCTTACACTTTGCAGTGCTATGCTACTGTCTCCTTGGATCAGTTCCACACACAAGAAGAAACAAGCAAACAAACAGCAAAGACGTGTAAACCAAATAAATCAAAGACTAAGTCTTCAACCTGACATACGTCCAGAGTCCTTTTCCCTCAGCAAGTCAGGTATACAATCAATAGTCAGGGGTCGCAGCAAGTGGGTCTCGCATAGTGACTCCTTTTTGAAAGCATAGGCTTGCTCACGTCCACTGGCTGTCTGAAGTGAGCTATCCTTTTTGGCTTTTTCTCCAGCCTTTGCATACCTTGCAGTTCTGGTAGGGTAAAGTAGCCTGGGCCCAGACCGGCTGCTAAACCCCTTCCTCTGCACCATAGGATTTGTATACTTCATCACAGAAAATAAAAGGCACATTCCTGACACAAAGGCCAACTCAACCAAATATCAAATCCATACTCCACAGCACAGGAGTGCTAGAGTGTCTCAAAGAATAAGTTGCCAGAAATGGCTGACCTGTTTTGACTCAAATTTAAACACAAACAAACTACAAACATAAACAAAATAATCAGCCTGAGGCAGATACCCAACATGGAAAACTTCAGTCCAAATGGGTAAAATTTGGCAGTTATACACTACCAAAAACGTAGTTTTAGAATGGGAAGTGTCAAGCAACCTGAATAATATGTGGTATGTATAAACACACACATACAGATAATCTCTTGTTCATGCAGACTTCCTGTGTGACGTTGGGCAAATCATATAATTTCCCCAATGCCTCAAATCATCTGGTCAACAGAGAAAATACTTTCCAACTTGACAAGGACGTTGTAAAGATACAATTATTGTGGTGAGCTCCGAATATAATGAAGGGACACAAGTGCCTAGAATGATATTCAAATCACTCGCAGGAAGATCCCTCATTATGGCGGTGTGCTCGTGGTGAAAACATTCTTTCTTTACATCATAGGTGTGACAATCTGTTCTGTGTAGGAGTTAGTGAAAATGTTCTAAGTTATCTATAGCTTCCATTAACTTTTTCATGACTATTAGAGTTATTATTCTTTGACAATTTACCCTTTACAGTAACAGCATTTAGAGAAGGAGTATGAGCAGTGGGTGAATCAAAAAATGTTCAAGGGAGTAAGTGTTACACACAGTTTGGAGATCTGAAATGGCATGTGTACACTTTCTTGTATGCTTAATTTGAAGTGGTAGAGTGCAAGAGTGTTTTGGGGCAGCGTGTAGTGTGGTGATGTTTGTTTGTTAGACTGGCTGATTCTATCTCTCAATGTATGGCAAATTTGAACATGGCTGGTTTAATTTCTTCCCTAGTTGCTGCCCCCTGCTCCAGCCGTTTGGGTCTGGCCAGATTCTTTACCCCGCTCTTTTTGTCAGTAAGATTATTTAGACTGCTTTGTGGAAAGGTAAAGTGTATATAGGAAAAACAAAAAACACTAATGTGAAATGAGTTTTAGACATATATAAAATATTGGACATTTATGTAGATCCTTTCATTATAGGTGATTCAAAAGCACTTTCACAAAGCATATACATACACTGTAATGAGATCTCCAAAAGCACAAATAACATTTAGGTGCCTAACTTCCACTGACTCTAAAATGAAAGCAATACCTACTTCTCATATAGCACTTTTCTATCAGTAGATCTCAAAATGCTGTACCAAGGAAGTCAATATCATTACCCCCATGTTAAAGATGGGAGAATTTAGGCATAGGAGATAAAATGACATATTTAATATCTCCCATCGGACTAGTGACTAATGTGAGATCAGAACCCAAATTTCCTGAGTTAAATCCAATGTGCTAGTCACCAAGGGACAATGCAGACAACCAGAGGGCAGCAGATAACTAGTACAAAGAATACCACACAGGCTTTGGAGAAATGGAAATATTTTTAGTGAAGGACACAAAGGCAAACCCCTTATCTCATAAAACAATGGCATCTTTAGGGCAAGATTATTATTTATATAGGCACTGTTCTCCATTAGATAAAGAGAGATGACTCCACTGCTTCACCAGTAGCTCTTGGAGGAATTGTACCTCACCACGATCCCCAGATCTGTCTGTCACACAAAGGGAACATATTTTGCCCCATTCATTACTAGCAAACAGTGACACAAACCAGTATCATAGTTGGAGCTAGTTGAAAATTTTCCGATGAAATATTTTTCCACCAGAAAATGCTATTTCATTGAAATCAAAACTTGCTGAAGGAATGGGCCAATTTTGGCAAAATTTTGCTTTTAAAAAATCAAAGCAAAATATCCCACTGTGCAGTTATTGTAGTAGCACAATTCAATTTTTCATTTTGAAATAACTATATTATTTTTTAAAACATTATCATATAAAATAAAAAGTAAAAATTCGAACAAAACCTGTCAGTTTTATCAAAACAATATATTCTGACTGAAAGAAAAACACATTTTAGAAAACCCTGTTTTGTAGAAAATTTTGAATTTTTTTGCTTTTGTTCTGATTCGAATGAAAAAAATCAAAATGTTGACATTTTTTGCAGAACAGAAATTCCATTTTTCAACCAATTCTACATGTAACAAGAAGAATACTCAGTGCTTTTTTTCTGGCGGAACGCACCGGAACGGCGTTCCGGCACCTTTTTTTCCTTCTCCCACCCACCGGCCGCCTCGACTTCCTGGCCCAGAGCCGACCCCGCCCCGCTCTCCCGACAGCGTCGGCCTCCCGGCACGGGGCCAGGATCAGGCTCCGTTGCCGGGGTCTGTCTGCCCTGCCGGGGCCGCGTTCGGTCCCCGCCGGTGCTCCCTCCCAGCTGTGCAGGCTGGGCCGGGCTGGGGAGATTTAAATCTCCCGCCCTGAGCATGCGCAGATACAGCGTGCTCAGGGCGTGAGCGGCCTGGCCGGCAGCAGCTCTGCCGGCCGTCCCTGTAGTTCCCAGCCTCCGGCCAGGTAAGGGGGCTGGAGGGAGGCCTGGAGAGGGGTGGGGGTGGGGACAAGGAGAGTGGCCGGGTTGTGTGGTGCGGGGGACAAGGAGACGGGCCGGGTTGTGGGGTGGGGGTGGGGACAAGGAGACGGCCCGGGTTGTGGGGTGGGGGTGGGGACAAGGAGACGGCCCGGGTTAGAGGGGTGGGGGTGGGGACAAGGAGGGACCCCCGCGCAGGCCGGCAGCCCCCACCGCCCCCTCCAGACCCCCGGGGCTGCTTCCTTTCTCTTTTTTCTCTTCCTCTTCCTTTCCTTCCTTTCCTTTTTTTCCCCTCTTCTTTGTCTTCCTCTCCCCTGCCTACCTTCCTCTTCTCTGCCTTCCTTTCTCTTCTTTCTTTCTTCCTTTCCTCTTTTTCTTTTTCTCTTCTTTGTCTTCCTCTTCCCTGCCTTCCTTTCTCTTCTTTCTTCCTTTCCTTTTTTTCTTTTTCTCTTCTTTGTCTTCCTCTTCCCTGCCTTCCTTTCTCTTCTTTTCTTCCTCTCCCCTGCCTTCCTTTCTCTTCCCTGCCTTCCTTTCTCTTCTTTCTTCCTTTCCTTCCTTTCCTTTTTTCTTTTTCTCTTCTTTGTCTTCCTTCCTTCCTGCTCTTTCTGTCTTTGCTTCCTTCCTTTCTTTCTTTTTTTCTTTTTCTCCTCCTTCCTTCTCTTTTTTCTCTCTCCCTTCTTTTTTAAAACTTTTTAAAAATTAATTTTAAATAAAAACCTTTCTTAAAATTAGATTTCAATTCCAAATTCATTCCAATTAAATTAATTAAACACTATTAATTAATTAATTCTATTTACAATCACTTTATCTTCAATTGATGCCTATAATTTCTGTCTTGTGAGTTTTCCCAAAAAATTTATTCTGAAAAAGTTTTTCACACGGCTTGAAAATTTTGCACACAAGCCACCAAACCTAGAGGGAACATTGGCTACTAGTTGCGTACACAACAGCAGGCCAGCAGGCTAACATCGGTCAGTCCCACACTCTGGGCCTGGCCGGAGCCCACAGCACCAACAAAAAGTGTGTGGATGCATTACTGCCTGCCACCCAGTACCCAGAAACACAGGCCAGCAGCAGACGTGATAGCTACGCATTCACGTTTTTTTCTAATTATAATACGGCCCCCCAACAGTCTGAGGGACCGTGAACTGGCCCCCTATTTAAAAAGTGTGAGGACCCCTGCTGTAAGACCTCACAGGTTGTCTTTCAGTATATTAGCGGCCTGCATAGTTAATAAAACTTAACAGTTTTTACCTTGTATTTTTATTTCTTTGATATATTCAAAAATTTACTGTTTACTGAACTATTTTCAGTGTTATTTCTTTATGACACGACGGACATCAATAGGAGTTCCGGTACCTTTTTTTTTAGAAAAAAAGCACTGAGAATACTTAGTTCTCCACCTGCCTGCCTGTTGTCAGTTGCTATCGCTTTGTATGTGCTGTCATAAAATGAGTCTTGAGGGAGGATTTAAAGGAGAAAATGGTAGCGGATTCACAGCTTTTTTCATCAAGTTTTCCCCTGCACAAAGGGCCAGTTTAGGAGAATAACAGAAGCATATCTGAACTCAGAAAGATATCTTAAAAGCAGAAATGTGGTTCCTTTCTTGATTTGACGATGCACTCAAAACCTCTTCATGATTTACGTGGTTTCTTAAAAAAGAATTAAGAATCTTGATATTACAAAACCCACAGGGAAACATATCTTTGACACTGAATCAAGCGTTTGTCACACACCATGAAAATTTACCATGGTTAGCATCCCACTGCAACATAAAGTAAAGAAGGATTTTATTTAAGAAAAGAGATTTTTCTGTCTGGAAAGAAAGCTATATCCGTTAAGGACATGGTAGTGAACTCTTGTGATCTGTGCATTAAAAAAAAGAAAGAAAATATGAAGAAGGAAGTAGGTGTTGCAATACTGTGTGCACGTTTACTATTGAACAACGTGCAGAAGAAAAGTGGTCAGTCAGACGGCACAGCTTCAGATTATCAGATGTGGATGAGGAATCAGGTAAGATATATAAGTCTTTTGGACATAAGTCACTTGAAGAAGGAATACTTATTCCTACTAAAGTTAAACAACAAATCCTGAGAACATCTAAGTTGCAATGATATGTTGTAATAGTTAAAATTATTGTTAAGTTATGTGTGCTTTATTTTTAACTATGCAAGGCCAAATCCTGAGGTTTGTGCTCAGTCAAACTGTCCTCAAAGTCAATGGAAATTTGCTTTATTAAACACTTAGTAAGAATGTAGGACCTTTGCATTGATTTTAAGGGAGTTGTTTTTACTCTTCTAATATAATTCTTGTAAATGCATACACTTGATTTTGCAGTGAACATTATAACATGGTGTATGTACTCACAGAGTTTCAAATGCTAGATGGCTATACATTACAATTCTCTTGGATATAATTGTACAGATCAGAGGATCTATTTTGCTGTAAATAATTCCCATTTGTTCTGAGTTATGTGTATGCAAGAAAGGTGGGGTTCATACTAAATAAAACACAATCTTCAAAGCAAAACCAAAACAAAAAAGGAGTTCTGCAGTACTTTTAAAGCCTAACAAATTTATTTATCGCATAAGCTTATGTGAGTGTAATTCCACTTCATCAGATGTATGAAATATAAAATGTGGCATGTTAGCTGCAAATATAGACATACAGTGTAGGGCAGGTCACAAGGTAAATTCAGACATTTCCAGAGGGATAGCCTATCTCTGCAGAGTAAAATTCCAAAGGGGTAGCCGTGTTAGTCTATTGTAGAAAGACAACAGAGTCCTTTCTCCCACAAAAGCTCATGTGATAAATAAATCTGTTAGTCTTTAAAAGTGCCACAGGACTCTGCAGAGTAAATAAGCTGTTTTGATTCAAACAGTGTGTAAGTGGGAAAGCCAGAGCTGTAATCAAAAGCTGAGAAAGGGTGTTAGAGGGGAAATCACCTTTTGTAATGCTTTAGCCATTCAAAAGTCTATTTAAACCCAGTGTGAAGGTATCTATTTTGTACATGAATTCCAATTCTGCAGTTTCACGTTCTAATTTATTTTTAAAGTTTTTTTGCTGAAGTACTATAACTAGCATGTGTTTTACAGAATGTCCGGTTAGACCGAAATGTTCTTCTACTAGTTTTTGAATGACAACAGAGTCCTGTGGCACTTCTAAAGACTAACAGATTTATTTATCGCATGAGCTTTCGTGGGAGAAAATCCCACTTCGTCAGACGCTCATGCGATAAATAAATCTGTTAGTCTTTAAAAGTGCCACAGGACTCTGTTGTCTTTCTACAATAGACTAACACAGCTACCCCTTTGGAATTTGACTACATAGTTTTTGAATGTTATCATTCTTGATGTCTGATTTGTATCCATTTATTCTTTTGTGCAGAGATGGTCCAGTGTGGCCAAAGTATATAACAGAGGGCCATTTCTGGCACATGATGGCATATATCACATTGGTAGATGAGCAGGTGAATGAGCCCTTGATGGAGTGCCTGATTTGGGTAGGTGGTCTTATGATGGTGTCACTTGAGTAGATAGATGGGTAGAGCTGGCAATGGAGTTTGTTGATGGATAAGTACCTGGCTTAGAGTTATTGTATGATGTGTAGTTGCTGATATTTGCTTAAGGTTGGGGGGCTGTGTGTAAGCAAGGAGAGGTCTACCTCCCAAGGTAATGGACACAAACCAGACACCAAGCATGGTAACATTCAAAACCCAGTACGAGAACATTTCAGTCTACCCGGACATTCTGTAAAAGCCATACTAATTACTGTACTTAAGCAAAAAAACTTCAAAAGCAAATTAGAACATGAAACTGCATAATTGGAATTCATGTTCAAGCTAGATACCGTCACACTGGGTTTGAATAGAACTCTTGAATGACTAAGTCATTACAAAGGGTGATTTCACCTCTACCATCCTTCTCAGCTCTTGATTACAGGCTGGCTTTCCCTGTATGAATCAAAACTGCTAACTTACTCCACAGAGGGAGGCTAGCAGTCTATCCCTCTAGAAATGTTTGAATTTACCTTGTGACCCACCCTTCACTGTATGTATATATTTACAGTTAACATGCCACATTTTCCACTTTATGCATCTGACAAAGTGGGATTACACCCACAGAAGCTTATGTGATAAATTAATTTGTTAGTCTTTAAAAGTGCCACAGAACTCCTTCTCTGTTTTGGTTTTATTTAAAACTAAGTTATTTTTAGGGACTATTGTATGACTTTGAATTCAATAATTTTTAAAGATACAGAGAACAGGTTTTTGGGGGTTTTTTTTTTTTGTTTTTTTTTTTTGGCCTGCTGTGGGTTACTCTATATTAAGACATGATTCCACATGCAGGGAAAACAGGACAGGGAAGCCAGAAACCAGATTTACACACTATATGGCCTACAGAAGAAATTCATTTATAACAGTTTCTCACCCTATAAAATAATGTATTCTCCTTAAGTTATAACTGTCGAGCACTGTATGATGTATCTCTGTAGCCATGTCAGTTGCAAGCTGTTAGAGAGACAAGGTAGGTGAGGTAATATTTTTTATTGAACCAACTTTAGTTTGTAAGAGAAACAAGTTTTCAAGTCACAGAGAGCTCTTCTTCAGCTGTGGGAACGGAGCGCTCAGCCTCACAGCAAAAGGCAAGGTAGAACAGATTGTTTAGCCTAACTAAAACAAACAAGGGGTATGTCTACACTAGCAAGTTAAGTCGACTTAAGGACGCTTAAATCGACTTAAACAAAGCTGCATCCACACCTGGCTTTCATTAAGTCAACTTAATAACTACCACTCTTTAGGTCGACTTAACTCCTAAGTCAATTCATTAAGTCAACCGTAAACCTATGTGGACGCCCTAAGTCGACTTAATTCCCTAAGTCGATCTAGGGCTGGGGACAAGGGAGCTGTGGCTCCCTGGCCTAAGGGACCTGCATGCGGCTTCCTTCTTTCTGGGAAGCCGTGCCAGGGCTCCCTTCTGCCAGGGAGCCACATGTGGCTCCCTTGTGCCCGAAGGGAGCTACGGCTCCCTTCTGCCCTGGAGTCATGGCTCCCTTCTTCCCTGGTTCCCCAGCAAGAAGGGAGCCATGTCTCCCATCAAGAAGGGAGCTACAGCTCCCTTGTCCCGGGGAGCCATGGCTCCCTGCTTGTCAGGGAGCTGCAGCTCCCCTTGTCCTGGAGAGCTGCGACTCCCCTTGTCCCAGGGAACCTGACTTCCTTTGGGCCACAGCTCTCCGTCCACTTAACAGCTGCCTCTGTGGACGCAGGCAGTCGACTTAAATTTCTAGTGTAGACTCTCTAAGTCAACTTAACAAGGTCAACTGTAAGTCGACTTAAGTCGACCTTGTTAAGTTGACTTAAAAGAGTCAGCTTAGCTTTTCTAGTGTAGACATACCCAAGGGGTCTGGTGGCACTTTAAAGACTAACAAATGTATTTATCACATGAGTTTTCGTGGGAGATAATCCCATTTCATCAGATGCTTGAAGATGAAGAACTTACAGAATGGGAGGGAAATAAATGCAGGGAAATGTAAGTCATAGGATCAGGTTAGACAGTTACAGGAAATCAAAGCATTTGTTTAGATTCAAACACTGGAGAACAGCATATTAGAGGGAGTTGAAGTAAAAAGAAGGCAAGATCACCTGTTGTAAAGAGAAAAAAAAATGAAATCCCTATTTAACCCTAAAGGCAATAGTGTCATATCTGCATACTCTGACAAAGTCCTCCTCTATCTTGGTGGGTCACGCGCTTCTTACTAGTGGTGGGTCTGTTTCCCTCAGGCCAGTAGGCCTGAGAAAGGTCCTTTGCCCCTTTGGGCAGAGTTTTTCCTTCCCCCAGTCTTCATGCCTGTGGGGCTCTTCCTACTTAGAATTCTGCTCCTTTTCCAGATCTGTTTCCCTTCCAACATCACCTTGTCTTCTCTCACACCCTCCAGTTTCACCCTTTCTCTGGAGGGAAAGCTTTTAACAAGCCTTGAGCAGGGCCTTAATTATCTCCAGGTGTGCTAATTAATCTGGAGTAACCACTGCTCAGTTACAAGCGGGAAAGGGACTTGCTGCTGGGGCTAATATATTGGCTTTCTAGAACTCTCCGGAATGTCTGCTGGCTCCCTCGACACCTCTTGGGAGCAGTGGGCACTGTCTGGGGTTCTCTGCTCGGTGTCCCCTTCAGAGTCCCTAATTTTGAACCTTTGACCCTCACACCTGTTTCCTGTTTTTCATTAGTTGTCCCCCACAATCAATTGGATCTGGGCCTAATGCCTCCTCCCCTTAGGCTGCGGGAGGGATTTTAGCAGTGGGCGGGCAAGCCCTCCCACTACCTGGTATCCAAATACGAGAACTCTCCGGAACCCTCCAGTCTGACTCTGTCACAATATGAATTCCAATTCTGCAGTTTCTCTTTGAATCTCTGATTAATTTTTTTATTCTTTAAAAGTGCCATTAGGTTCCTTGTTTGTTGTGCTGAACTAGACTGGTACGGCTACCCGTTTGGAATTTAGCCTGAGTAGTTAGCGTTCCTTTCCCACACCAAATAAAAGCTCTGTGTAGCTCCAGAGCTTGTCTCTCTCACCAGCAGAAGTTGATCCAATAAAAGACGTTATCTTACCCAACTTTCCAGCTCTATCTGAAAAATTTGAATAGCTTTATTAATTTTCTTTAATTATTCTGAAGGTTGCTGTCTTGAACATGCATAAACCTTGGTGTCAGTCAACTTTATCAGTGTGAAGTGAGTATAAAATGCTACCAGTCTGGTTCAGAAGCAATTTACACCCACTTTGCATTCATTTCACTCAGATGTAAATGAGTATTTAGGGCAGTGGAGAATACAGCCCCCTGTCTTTTAGGAAATCCTGAAGAGTTTGCATAGCTTTCTCCCCCTGCTACATTGGATTGAGCAGAGTTCCTTGGTTCTTAATCCCTGAAAACACCCTCCTTGCTAAACAAAGGAGAAAAGTGTGTTTGAGCACAGAGCTGCTGTGTGACATTGAGCAGAACAGAAACAGCTGAAATGAATTTAGAAGTGGACAGATTGTAATGTCAGCTATTAATGAGATTACTTATTTTTAATTATTTCAGATACTCTCATATTGTATCTGGAAATACTGCTATCCATATGGAATGCATACTGTGTTCCAATAAAAGCTGTTCACTTTGAAGTGTGTCCCTATAAGAGCACAGTTAGACCAACACATGTTATTTTATAGTGTTATGATTTGATGATTAGATGCAGGTTTCTAACCAACAGAGGAGCAAAATTCTACAATAGCCTTCCAAGGGGAGCTGTGGTGACAAAAAACCTAGCTGGCTTCAAAACCGAGCTGGATTAATTTATGGAAGGGATGGTATGATGGGACAGCCTAGTTTGACAATTGACTGATCTTTGACTACTGGTGGTGGATACGCCATTGACCTGAGATGGGATGTTTGATGGGGTGGGTCCTGAGTTATTACAGAGGATTCTTTCTTGGGTGTCTAGCTAGTGAGTCTTGCCTGAATGCTTAGGGATAACTGAAAGCCATATTGGGGGTTGGGAAGGAATTTTCCCCAGAGCACACTGGCAAAGGCTGAGGGGGGTTTTCACCTTCCTCTGTAGCACAGAGCATGGATGACTTGCTGGTGGATTCTTTGTACCTTTAAGTCTTTAAACTATGATTTGAGGACTTTAATAACACAGTCATAAGTTAGAGGTTCTATTATAGGAGTGGGAGGGTGAGGATCTGTGGCCTGCACTGTGCAGGAGGTCAGACTAGATGGTTGTATTGGTCCCTTCTGATCTTAGAATCAATGGCTATGTCTACACTAGAAAAGTTAAGTCAACTTTGTTAAGTCGACTTTAATAAGGTTGACTTTAAGTCGACTTAAAGTCAACCTTATTAAAGTCGACTTAACAAAGTGGACTAAGTTGACTTAGTTTTAAGTCGACTTAGTCCACTTTGTTAAGTCGACTTAACCACCCTTAAGTCAACTTAATAAAGTCAATTTCAAGATTACTCCACATCCACACCAACTTAAGTCAACTTAAGAAGTCAATTTAAGGAATTTCTTAAGTTGACTTAATGAAAGCCTAGTGTGGACATGGCTTAATTTAAGTCGACTTAAGCCTCCTTAAGTTGACTTAAATTGCCAGTGTAGACGTAGCCTATATGTTTGTGGTCTGTGGTTAGGCACGGCAGCCTAATATCTTGCACACTTTGTTCAGTGTACTGGATAGCTTTATAAACCATTACAGAGACTGCATTGTGCTGATAATAAATGTTGTGTACTTTATTCAGAGATTAAAATGCCTCTGCAGATGATTTTAGGGGAAGAATTCTAGACATTCAGGCTATGTCATCACATCAGTGCAAAAAACGGTGTGTTTTTACATAGGTTGATAACTTTTTGGCTATCTCAGTGTAAAATACTCACGGACTCAAGGAAGACACTGCAGGTTTTATATCAGTGTAACTGTGTAAGTCAATCCTGAGTGGGAGGTTCAGAGTTGACATCAACTAGCTACATCAAGGTACAAACTGTCAGTGCTTTGTGTCACCCAGCTCATGTGGAGCCCCCCACTGAAGCTGGATACTCACAGGACTACTGTGTTTGAGTCCCAACACAGAAGACCTATGTGCCTTAAGGCTCCCTTGTTCTCAATAGGCTGCAGCCCTGCCTCTCTGCCACACAGGGTCATGTTTCCATGTACAGAAACATCTGTCTGTTACCCTTCATGAAAATGGGACCCTAAGGCCAGTGCTGACATCCAGATCCCCAGTAGCTTAATTCCCCCTTTCTCAGAGCTCTGACCTTGTGGGCATGCAGGGTTTATAGCTCACCTCTTCAGGGACACATGGGAGTGGAACAGGCCCAAAGTAAGGGGCCTCAGGGCCCTGGGCAGCACCACCATTGTGCCCCTCACCCGCCTCTCCTCCCTGGCCTGGGGTCGCATCCCCACCGCTGTGGGAGTTCCGCCTGGAACAACACTGGGGAAAGGGGAGCAAAGGCCTGCTCCCTCCCTACCCTTGGGCCGGCTGGGATGCCCTGGGAGTGGGACGGGCCAGCCCTGTTTGCTTCACTCTGGGGGCGGGGCCAGAAGCACATAACAGACACGTGGGTTTGCAAGGGTTCCTCTTTCTAAACAAATCACTCTTTACATTGGCTAGCACAGGAAATACACAGACCCAGATAAAACATTAACATTTGTATGCATTTCCCAGTTTCATAGTCTTTACTGCTATTGAACATTCCTGGTCCTCCAGTCAGAGTGCTCTAAGAAGTCCAGGATAGCACCTCCAGCACATGAAAGCATGCTGTTCTGTTCCTCTCTCTTGCCTTTCTGTATATAGCTTCTCCTCTGGAACATGCAATCTCTCTGGTCATTTCTCCCTCTCGTTCAGCCGCCAAAAGAGATGGTGAAAGAGCCTTTCTTTTATAACCTCCGGACCTCTTTGTCAGATAACTCACAGATCAGGCAATCAAAATCCCCTGCCAAGCGATCTCTTGTTTAATTCTCCCCTTCTGCCCCATAGCACAGACTCAAAACACTGTTTTGCCCTGAGCAGTAGTCATCACCTTATCGGAGGGGGCTCCATTTAAATGGCCATTCATCAAAATTTAAAAACCTTTCACTGTTAGCTCTGTGTCAGGTGAAAGAATTTCTACTGGCTACTCTTTTGGGTTTTATCTCCATGTACAGACAAAAGACAGCAGAGAAGGTAAGCCAACCTCCATTTCAAAATGGATTTTGTAGTCAGACACAGACACATTTCCAGAGTCCCTAATATCACCCTGAATTCCTAAATTGTACATAGATTCCCCAAGTCATTACACCTTGTCTCCACTAGTATTTTATGTTGAGAAACTACACTTCTTTGGCAAAGACAAAGCCTCAATTGTGAGCTGAAACAGAGGGGGTTGATTCATACCGCAGTATGAAAGTGAATGGTCTTGATTTTCTACCACCTCGCCCAATTATTTGCACTGGTTACACAGTGTTTGTAAATGCTACCATTGTGCCGTACTGATGTGTGACATCCATTTCACATGGGTGTGAGTGACTTGTTTATACTAGAAAAGTAGAACTCATTTAACAAAATTGATATAAAATTGACCTAGTTAAATTGGTGCAAACCTCAAATGTGAGTCATACTTAAATCTCTTTAACCATTATTGAAGTGGCTCAACACATGCCAAACTGGTTTAGGTGGCTCATGAGGGACTGCCACAGTTTAAATTGTTCCATTTTAAATATTTTAGGTGACTAGTTGAAATATATTGATAGCTGGCCTAAATACGATCAAGGTAGGACTAAACTTATTTATGTTGAGCCAGGCTTGCAGATCAGGCTATATGCTGGTGTAATTATGTGTTTTTTAGCCTTTTCTTCCCTTATTTCTTCCTTCCTCTTTTAAGGAGAGATTCTCTGACAATCAATGATCTACTTGATGGGCAGTAACAAAGAAGTCTATTTGGTTTATTTGGGCTACTGTTAGTTAAGATGTAGGAACATTTTTACTGAGAACTACTGTGGCTGTTTTTGCCTGACTGCTAATTACTAAAGAAATTTTATTGTGGTGTCAAAATGTAATCTCTCTAAACATTCTGAAATTAAATATATTAAATGCTCCAGTCATAAAAGGTATATAGGCATATGGGCATATCTTTAAAATGATACCCAAATCTTTGGCAGTATTCTTTGACTGATTGTAATGCAATGCTCTGGCACATCAAATCAGGCAAAGGAGAAAAGAAACCTCTGATATTCTTTTCCTTCTGACTAGTGCTGCCCATGAAATGGGCAACTGCTTTTTGCACCAGGCCCTAGGTAGAGCACACTGTAGTAATTCAAAAGGGTCAGGAAGGAATAGGTAGTAAGATAAGTATCCGAGGAAAACATTGAGAATCACTTTACAGAGAGATTTCCAGAGGGGTAGCCGTATTAGTCTGTGTACAGCAAAAACCAACGAGAGTCCTGTGGCACCTTATAGACTAACAGATTTTCTTCGGCATAAGCTTTCGTGGCTATAACCCACTTCTGCATCTGACGAAGTGGGTTATAGTCCACTAAAGCTTATGCCGAAGAACATCTGTTAGTCTATAAGGTGCCACAGGACTCTCGTTGGTTTTTGCTTTACAGAGAGAGAGGAAAAAACAAGATCTTTTGACCTTTAGCACCAGCTGGGAATCCAGAAGCAACAGATGAAAATCACTGAGAGTTTGAGATCTTCTTATATAAAGGATGAAGGATTGAAGAATGGGCCGGATACCACTCCAAACAGACCATCAGGATACTTTCACCAGCCTATTTGCCTCCCCTCTCTCTTATCTGGGTTGAGAAATGTGTTATTAAAATGCACCTTTAATCTCTAGCTCCACATTTACATGATACGATGCCTTGAATAATTGGAGGCTTTTATTTTAAGAAAAAGAGTTTCTCTTTTTATTTTTATCCTGTTAGCCAGCCCCACTTTCATTCTTCAACCATTCAGGAGGGGGATCTTTTCAGGACAGGAAGTGGGAGGGAATAGCCACACAAAAGAGGGTACTAAGAGAATTTTCCACCTTTTTATGAGGGGGTTCCTGGCTTTGGAGATGGTTGACAGGATGGTGGAGAGGAGTGGATGAATCTGTTTTTTTGGGGGGAGCCCCCTGCTTTCGTGCAAGGAGGAGATGGGGAAAGGATATTCTTGTAATAAAGGACATTTTGCAATAAGCTTGTTCCCCCTTTTCACTATCTCATGCAGGGAATTTACAAAAGAGAAAGGAAATTTCCTAACTCCTTGATGTCAGAATCAAAGGGTACAAAGCAGAACCAGCACTTGCTGTTCTTGCCAGAAAGAAACTCATGACAAAAGGAGACACAGACTACACTCTTTGCGCTGCATATCCCCACATTCAGAGAGTTACGTTTAACCACAGGATCAGCATAACATCATGGACATTAAATACCAAAAGCCCTATTACATATTGGTCCCATTCAGCCCATCTCCCGGGACTGTTTCTTACAGTGTATTTTCTAGTGCTTTGTTATTGACCCATTTCAGTAAATCCATGTTTAGGGCTTTGACTATTTTTCTATTAAAAGCCCAATTTTGACCAGAGGGTTGTGCCCAGCAGGTTCCCCACAGGCCAAATGTTGTCACAGTTCACACAACAAAGCCATACCACAGTTATAGTCAATAAACAGGTTTTCATTTCCCAGTCCCTGAAGAGGTTAACTGAAAACAAATGACTGGCGATCTCCAGCAGACACCACTCCATTAGCCCTGCAAGTCCAAAGCAGATTCAGCACAGTCTTTCATTCATGACACCACAAGCCCTAGGCAGAAGGCTTCTCAATCCAAGTGGGCATGTTTCTCCCTTGATCCTACATCTCCAAATCCTTCCTTCTAAAGGTTTCCTTCCACAGGAGACTGAATTGTCCGCACCATCCTCCAGGCCTGACAGGTTGTACATTCTCTGCATTGCAGGGCAAGTTTTTCTCTGACATATAAGGAAATCCAGTAATCCTTTAATCTAGAGACATGGTAGATACACCTCATTACAGGCACTTTCTATCTTTGATCCACCCCGGACTACTACAAACAAAATTTGCAATCTGTCTAACCTCCCTCTAGTCAGATTTTATCTTTTGCTAACTTGGAGGTCAGGTACACAAGTTGTTTTGGAAGATCTAAAAGTTTCTCAGTCTAACTTTTTAACATCACACGTCAATAACGGCTGGGTCTAGAAATCCTACATTGTTTCATTCCGTTGTCCTTGAGAAGAATTAATGCTTTTGAGTATTTGCAAGAAAGTTGGTGGTTAATTTTAGGGTTATTTGTTGTGAAAGCATTGTACATTGTAAACTCTATCAAGTCCCAACAGAGCTGGCATATTTTGGAGATTTCAAGTTTTCATTTAACCCCTTTCATTACCATGATAGCCTTGAAAATGCAAAGTCATCACTAGGAATGAAAGTTCCTCACAAATATCCCTTCTCAGCCTCCCCCCGAAAAGATGTATAAGTGTTGGGAATCCTCCCCAATACTCTTCTGCTTGAATTTGTCCTGCTCCCAAAAGCTGCTGGGTTTTCTAGCCACTGGCAACTTCTCATAAACACACCTCTCATCCAGACAGAAATGCAGATGGGCTCTACCTGCACATAGGGTTGGTGAGGAGAGGAGGGTGGAATCATTGGGTGTCATACATCTTGGGAAGGACGAGCAAAAAGGAAATGAAGAAAAGGTGACTACTTTATATAAACTGGTAGAATGACCAGATGAGTGGGAAGAGCCTAGAAAGGAAAAGAGTAGGGATTAGTTTGGGTTTTGTTTTTTTTTTCTCATTTAATTATGACCTAAAAGAAAACTAGCAGTGGAGGTGAAGGGATATTACAAAATGGCAGAGTTCATGCCCCACCTCATTCCCCTTCCCATTCATGACCCAGCAGGTGTAAATTTTTCTGTCTTTGAGTATATGCTACAATCTCTTTCATCCTCTATTCAAAACTTGTAACCCTTTCATTGCTATAGCACAGTCACTGGCTGTCCCATGCACTCCAGGTGTACCCCATTCAGTCCTGGAGTGCAAATGATACTTCCATTTCAGTACTGAAGGTGAGAGAGCAAGCATGAGAGCTATTCAAGAGCTTAATAAAGCTATTAAATGGTTAATAGAGAAAGACATATTAATTATATCAAAAACCCTTCTTGAAAACTAGTAAAAAAAGTGAAAGGCGGCAAAAGTGAAACTGAAGATACACCCTGCAAATCTCCTTTCTTCCTTCTTTCTGCCTTCACTACAAAAAGAACAGAACTAGGCTTATATCAGGAGAGATCATTGATTTGTTATGGATTTTCTTTGGAGGCAGGAAAATGCTAGTAGAATATGCAAGGTATACTATACTTACATATATAGCACAACCTGGTATTAGAAAGTCAACCCTTTGATAAGAATGGAAAAATCACCAAATGCTAATTTAATTGCTTTCATTTTTGCATGATGGTATTTCCTAAATTTGAGTGCTTGACTTTGCAATCTTAATATTCTTTTAACATTGTGAAGAGCACCTCCCAAAATCTGGTCCAGGGTGCCGCTGTGACTCCCTGATCTCTACTCCTGAACCCCAACTTACTCCGCTATGCCAGGTGACCATGCCCGAGTCAGTCCACATTAGCCTCCTGCATGTATTTGGTCCCAGGCAGTGGGTGAACACCCTCTCGCCACTCATGGGACAAACTTCCAGCTTGAACCCCCAGCCATGTCACCAGGAACTTCCATCCTACAGAAATTGGGGCCCTTCCCCAATCGCTGTAGACTCATAGGCTATGTCTACAATAGAAAAAGTTAGTCAACTTTGTTAAGACGACTTAATAAGGTCAACTTTAAGCCAATTTAAAGTCGACCTTATTAAGTTAACTTAACAAAGTGGTTTCCCTTAACCAGGATTTAGTAATTTGACCTAACTGCCCTTAGTTCGACCTAAGAAAGTGGACTTATGCATCCACACCGGGCTTAGGTTGACCTAAGGAAGGGTTAGGTTGACCTAAGGAGGTTTAGTATGAATACCCCGCGATTCTTATTAAGTCAACCTAAGCATTCATTAGGTCGACTTAAGAAAGTCCCTTAAATCAACCTAATGAAAGCCTAGTGTGGCCAGGGATTAAGTTAGGTCGATTTAAGCCTCCTTAAATTGACCTAACTTGCCAATGTAGACATACCCATAGACCCTCGTCTGTCCATTTGACATTGAAATGGATATGCCCAGCCTCTCTGATTCACATTGTCTAAAGTCCACATAGCTTTAGATAAAACAAACACCAGTTTATTGATTACAATGTGATTTTAAGTGAGTATATAGCAAATCAATGCGCGATCATTTAATAAAGGAGTCAGGAGTTACCAGAAGCAAATAAAAGATATAAAATGCGTACTAATCTACTAACACTATTCCAAGATTACTCTTTAATCTATTCTCTTCATTCCTACCCACAAGACTGCCTGTTGATGGTGTTTAAACAAGTTAATGGGTAGCCCACAATTCTGTGTTACAACTGTAGAGTGACTTCCTCTCAAGAAGTTTTCACACATTGCATGCACCACCACAGTCACTCTGCAGAGAGTGTACTTGTTGGGGGATCAGGCATCTTATGACTTATTATGTTTTTAATGTCTGATTCTGCTGAGGAAAGTTTCTCTTCTGTAATAAATAGAATCAGTTTCAGATTTCAGTGCTTTTCTCCATGGATTTAAGCCCAACAGCATCAAGAGAAAGTATTACCTATGTTCCTGATTCATTTGTGGCAAATTTAATGATATTCACTGTTCTTTTTAAAGATCGAACTCCTGGACCAAGTGATTTTTGAGAGAATTCCCACTCTCATTTTTTAAAAGTAAGATTCTAGTCCCCATAGTGATGGAGGAATAGTTGAAAATCTGAACCCTAAAGGCTGAAAACCCGCAAGGCAAGTAAAAACACAAAATGTATTAATTTAAAAAAAACAAAACCTCATGATTTTTAAGCTAATCTCATGATTTTTACATCCAGCTCAGAATTTCTGAAAGTTTGAGGTTGGCAATACTATCTTCAGTTAAGAATGTTCAATAAAATGCTGCAGAATGTTTCTACTTGGTCACCATCTTATTGCCCCCATAGCCTAGTTTTCCTAAAAACAAGCTGTGATAGACAACAGTAATTCAGACCCATTTTTAAAACCTGATCTAACATGTGCACTAGCTGAACTGAAATACTTGAAACTGAAAATGCTATTTTTTTTCCATTTATCTAGGACTCAGTGTATTATAAGTTAGCTGTACTCATTAATCATCTAGATAAAAATATTAAGGGCAATTCTGAAAAATCTGAATACACTTTCTATGGGATTTTTATACATTCAGTAGTTCTTAACATCCTTTATCACTGTTTTGCCTTTCTGAGGCAAGTCATTTAAAGGTAGATTGTAACTCTAACTGAGTAAGTGCAGATGAATAAACTATACCACCCCAGGAGGAGACAGTGGAGGCATTGATGCTTAGGGCTTGTCTTCACTATAGTGTTAGCTCTGAGTATAACTCCAATGTTGTGGCTAACCCTACTCCCATCCACACACACAAATCTCTCACTCTAGTTAAGTGGCATATTAAAATCCACTAACTGGCATACAAGGGGGTCTAAGTTGAAGTTCAAGAGCTGCTGATGTTCATGGAGTAGGGATGCAGCTATAGGCTATGGTGAAGGTTGCACAGTTCATCACTCTGCTGATCTAGTCATTCTGCACAGCTCATCAAATCTCTGTATAGCTGTGTACTCAAATACTGTTTTGCAGTGTGGCCACTCTCATTCGAGCTAGGCAAACTGACATGAGGTAATGCTGGGTGCAGATAACCTGAGATGACTGTTGCAGTAAAGACAAGCCCTCTGAGAGATACCTCTGACCGCTTCCGAGTAACAGCTCCTTCTTGTCCCTGAGCAGGAACAATTTGCTGCCATAACATACCTAGGTTAAGCCTACACTCAAAAAACTGCATCGATCCCGGAGGATCAACACAGCGGGATCGATTGAGCGGATAGTCTAGACCCGCTCAGTCAATCCCAGAAGTGCTCTCAAGTCAATGTAATTACTCCACCCCCCCAAGTGGAGTCAGGCTGCATCAATTGGAGAGCGCTGTAGGTTGACAGAGCCCAATGAGGACGCCGCGGTAAGTAGACTTAACTAAGTCAACGGGAGATACATATTCTGTGGAACGCAGATTACGTATCTCCAGCCGATTTAGCATTGTAGTGTAGACCTGGCCCTAGACTCCAGCCAATGGTGGAAGGGAGGCATGTGTGTAGAAACAAGACTCTGCCCAATCTCACACATCCCCATCTCATTGTTCAGGTGGGTAACCTCATTTACTCCAACTCTGGGTGGGCTAGGTAGGGGCTTAAGGAGCAGCCTCTGTTGTTCCCCACATGAACCTGTAGTCCAAGCCACAGTTTCGCCATATTAATCTCGGTGTGCATCAGTTTCTCATCCTTAGAATGGGATAATATCATTACTGCAGTGTTATGAGGATCAGTCAGTTAAGGATGAATTCTTTTTTGTACCGAGCCTCAGAGCAGTGAGGGGAGGAGAGGGAGAGAAGGGATGATAAGGAGCCCACCGCAGTTCCCCGAGGTCAGCTTACTGATTTTGCTTTAACCAGCCTGGCATAAAGAAAAGCTAAAGTCAACTTAAATTAATAAGTGTAGACATAGCCTGTGGTATTGAGACCATGCAAGTAACTAGACAGAACTACTAAGTATTTACCATTGCTACACCAGAAATTTGACAATTCTCACTGTGCTAAGCCAGACACAACCAGTAGTCTCACTTTATTTCCTAAGAAATAGTGAAGAGCATAGTATTATAGGCTATGTCTACATTCAGAAAGTTAGGTCGACTTCTCGGTCCCGTGGAGAGCCAGCCGTGTGCCGACTGGCTTTCGCTGGGACGAGCCGCGAGCAACTTCTCTGTCCTGTGGAGAGTCTGCCTTGCAGGACTGGCCCTCGCTGGGATGAGCCACCTGCAGCTTCCCGGGGAGAAGGGAGCCTCCCAGGCTCTCCAGCCAGGGTTCCAGTGGGGGATTCCCTCTGGCTGGAGCCTTGGCTGGGGAGCCATGCGGGGCTCCCTTGTCTCCCCTGCACTAGGTCGACCAAGTCAAATGACAAGGTCATTAAAATGAGGTGTTATTAATTCGAACTAGTTTTTCCTTAATTCAACTTAAGGAGAAGTTTAAATCAAATTAAGGAAAGCCCAATGTAGATGTGGAGTAAATTAAGTTGACTTAAGCCTGCTTAAGTCGACTTAATTTATAAGTGTATACGCACCCATAAGGAGGGAACATTTTACTAAATCTTCCTTACTTCTACATTTATCCCACAGAATCTTTGTTAATATATTGTGAAGAAGTAAAACATCACCACATTGTCAATATACATGAGCAATGTACAGTCTTGTGATTTTTTAAAAAATTCATGTTTGTTAAAACACTTCTTCATTCACACCCCCCAATGGATCTCTCAAACGCTTGTGCCAAGTAGTAAAATTGCTAATTTAGAAAAAAAAGATTCATCTTACACAAAATTGATTTTTTTTGTATGCCACTGTATAAAGTGGCATTACAATGAGTTAAAAACGACAGCACATACGCCTTACCATTTTCATTTCCGTCCAAAGTAGGATTCATTAAAAAGTCAGCCTTTTAACCTTTTGATTTACTTTTCTAAAGTCAGATGTTCCTGCCCAACTTCTTGTATTATAATAAAGGGGAGACTATCACACCCCCTTTGTAGGCTACCTGTATCAGAGCAATGTACAATGCCCCCTCCTATACTGGTGGTAGGGAGTGGACAGATGGGCAAGAACTCTGCCCTCCCAGTGTGCTGGCCAGCACAGCTGAACTGGCATGAAGGGGAAAATAATCTGGCCAAGATATAGGGCTGGTGCAAACTATTCCCCACCCTGGAATGAGGGGAAACCATGAACTAGCTTGTTCTTCTCTGAGTTACAGTATGGTCCTTAGTCTGTACCTAAGTAATACAACTATTTAGAGAACATAGGAATTGCCAGACTGGTTCAGACTCAGGCTCCATCTTGTTCAGCAATGTGCTTCAAACAGTGGCCACTAGTAGAGCCTTCAGAGAAAAGAATGAGAACTCCTCAATTGACTAATCTGGGGTAATCTCCCCATTTAGGCCTTATTCTGGCCTCTACTACTTATTGACTGGTTTAAGTCCTGAAGCAAAAGGCTCGATATTCCTTCCCAAATTTGTGTTGACATTAATTGTGATAACTCTGAATATTTTTGCAATATATAAATGTCCAAACCCTTTTAGAATCTTGTTATATTCATGGCCTCAATGGCCTCCTGTGGTATCAGGCTCCACAGTGTAATTACACATTGTGTGAAAAAGGATTTTCTTGTCTTGCTTGGCAATCTCTCGCCTTTTCATTTGATTGAATATAGCCTTAGGGCTCATGGCCCTCACTGGTTTGGGTTTGTTCAAACAATGGTAGTAGTTAACATGAGGAAGGAAGCAAGGTTTAAAGGCTCATAGAGTATTTCCCAGAGTCCACCAAACCACCCCACTCCCCTAGAATTCTCCACAGGAGGTGCCAGGACACAAGGCTTCAGTTCCATGGGGTGTGCTGGGGATTCAGTCTCATGGGACATGCCAGGGCTTTAGCTGTGGTGGGGGAGGGGTATCTTGGGGTTTTACCCCTGTGAGGCTAAAATATTTACCAGAGCTTTGCCCCAGACAACTCCGGCTGAATTTACACCATGGAAGGAAGACAGAATTGAAAGCTGCTGAATCAGAGGAGCATTGGTGAAAAAAAATAGAATACTATACAAAGCTGTGGTTACTTCAGAAGAAATTTCAGCAATGTGGGAAACATAACAACCAAAAATATGAAAAAAAAAATATGTGGGTATGCTGACATCAGTGGTGTCATTTAGAAAGCAGTGGTTCCTAGAATAAATAAAAAATACAGCATCTTCTCTTGACCCAGGGCTTTGTGAAGAAATAAATTTATTATTCTTTAATAATTCTTGAATAATATTTGGCTACCAGAATTTTTCATTCCATCCCATTTTCACTCAATACTGTGTTAGTCAATCGTGTTCAATAAGCACCAAGAACCTGCAGCTGGTGTATTGCACATAATTTGATTGATTTTAATTGACAAAACAGATTTGGAGTATTGAACATTGTTGTTCCTCCACCAGTGTGTTCTAATTCAATCCATGTCATTTGGGAGAAGACTAGAACCCAAAAATAATCAAAGGAAAAATCCTTATCTCATATAAATTGCCAAAGCTTCAATGACTTCCATGGAGCTATGACTATACATACTATCTGATGATCATTCCCCAAATCTTTTGACATTAATTTTCTCACTCATTCACGTATTTTACTAAGGATATATTAAGCCCTCTAACTTTCAGTCAGTGTGTTCCCAAAGTCCAAAATATTAAGAATCCTATATATAAGAACTGTTCCTGCTTCCACTGACTTTAGTAGGAGCAGAATTAGTCACCAGTCATATTGTCATTTGAATGCTTGAAACCTAGCCTACAACATGTGAGAATAATTACATAGAGGTCATGTGACAATTGTAACAGCCTTTAAAGGCTGTGGATTTCTCAAAACTCTATATTCACTAGAAAAAATATTTGTGATCCAGTTTAGAAACTCAGGTTTCTCTTCAGATTGTATAAATCCTTTGCCTTTTTATTGCAGAAGTCACCAGGTGGTGCTGTTACACAACCTCACAAATTTTTTTATATAGCATTGGAGAATGGTTCAGTCTTTGAAAAAATGTTTTTATTGTCTTATTTTTTGGTAATTTAATTTCTTCATGGGGCATCTGTGTTGAATGGCAAGGAAATTTGCTCTCTCTCTTAATTTCTGTAACCAGGGTCAATTTTTGAGGCAGAGTGGATCCCTGGAAACATGGAGTTGGTTTTCTGAGATTCCAGAAAGAGGGGATTACCTGCATCCTGTTTGTCCACGTCCATTAGGTGTAGATAGTGTTAAACACGTTTCACTAATAATATATCCAGATTTTATGTCACTGATATCTTTTCCAATAGGAAGTTGAACTACAAGTCTCTAGAATCTGTTACAACTAGGCAGAGAGGCTACAAAGGGGCCTGATGATACAAGGTGTTTGGTTATTTTCAAATCCCATTGACTTCAATATGAGTTGAGGATACAGAGCATCTCTCAGGAGCAGCCCCTCAGTCATGTTACCACAAAAACTGGGCAAAAAAAATTTTCTGAAATACTTTTGGCCCAAAAATGCCTATGTGGTGACACAAACATTTAATGAATTCATGTTGGTTTCACTAAATTGTTTTGATTGAAAAAAATCTCCAAGAATTTTTTTTTTTAAATGAAAACATTTTGTTTGGACATTTTGAAAACAAAACTTTTTTTATTTTCTATTTTTAAATAATTTTGGTCCATAAATTCCCTTAATTTTATTTTTAAAAACAATAAAAAAAAACTAAAGGTTCAAAATCAGAATGAAATATTTCAATTTTGTCCAAATTAAACACTTATCCATTGACCTTAAACATAATCTTTTTGACTTCTTGATTCATTGATTTTTTTAAAATCGTTTTTGGTTTACCCCAAAACAATTGTTTTTCAATTTTTCAGAGATGCCAGGGAATACTTAATATGATAGTCAAATATTCATTATTTGCACTACATTCATAATGTCAATGATGATGTCAGCATGGGAGTTACAAGTGCTCAACCCCTCAAGATTCAACCCTTTGGATTTGAATCAATGCAAATTTAGACCCCAGGTCAGGATAGTATCCAGTGTTCAAGATGGCACTTAAGCAACTACTTAACTTTGAGCACATGGTTAAATCTGCTGAGGTTAACCACCCAAAATGTATAAAGTACACCCTGTCAAACATCCAATTATACTAAAAATAACTTAAAATGCATATAAATACAGTAAAGAAAGAGTTTTCCTGTCACAATGATTTGAATGGCTCACAACTGTGAGTGTCAACCTCAAAGTAGACTGTCAAAAAGCAGGGTAGAAACCTCAAACTGGTTGTATGTCCTATAAATAAATTGCACCAACCCAGTAACAAGTGTGACCTCCTAAAGCACAACAGTCTTGTCATGGAGTCACTGACAGTCCCTTTGAGTATTTTAGTGTATCTTGCTATCAGACAAGATGGACGGTGCGATAGATGGTCACTTTCCACCAAAAATCAAAGCAATATTCAGGTTATTCCCAGTTTCAAAGGACCAGTCACTTACCCCAGGTTGTTTGACTCATATTTCAAACCAAAGATAATGCTAGTAGCCAATCTGTCATAAACTAACTAAAGAATTATTAACTAAGAAAAGAAATGAGATTTACTTACAAGACTAAAACAGAAAAAACAAACATACAGATGATCTACAGTCTTAGATTTTAAAAAGTAATATAAACTTATATAACAAGCAGCTCTATATATCCTTTAGGGTTGATCCATGCTGAGCATCACTGGCATCTCTTGCTTATGTTTAGGAATCTTTGCTGCTCAGAGTCCAGGCAACATCTAGAGACCCAGTTTCTCCTTGTCATGGATTTTTATCCCCTTCATTCCAGAATCCAAGCTGATGAGATGAGTTCATGTGTAGGTCTCTCCTTCCCAGAAGGAGTAAGGAATGAAGCCAACAAGGTCTCTGTCCTTTGATGCTACATAATGCCTCATTTGCCTTCAATGGACCATCTTGTGTGCAGGACAAACAGCTTATTTTAATCACTGCTTCTTTTCCTGTTTGGTGAGTTACGTGAGTATAGAGGTTTGCAGTGCAAACACTCAATATATCTTTTTACCATGGGATACAGACAATATAAGTAGAATTGATACATGCAGCATACTAGAAGTATTTTAGAACTCTAAACACCGAACACATTCTTATAATGCTACTATCTATTTAAACTATATTAACCCATAGATGCTAAGAGCATGTCTACACAGCTGGCGGTGCTGCCAACAGTGAAGAATTGATTTTTTTAGTTCAAATGAGCATCAGTAAGGATGTCCTTAACCCTGGAAGTCTCTGAAAGTCAGTGAATTAAGACCACCCCCTCAAGTGGCGTAGCACTGCATCGACGGGAATATGTTTGCCATTGGTGCAGTGCAGCGAAGACTCTGTGTTCAAGAGGAGTTAAGAAGTCAACAGCAGTTACACAAGCTAGTCTGACCTCCTCCACAATGCAGGCCACAGAATCTTACCCACCCACTCCTGTAATCAACCTCTAACCTATGACTGAATTATTGAAGTCCTCAATCATGGTTTAAAGACTTTAGGGTACAAAGAATCCACCAGCAAGTAAGCCATGCTCTATGCTACAGAGGAAAGTGAAAAACCCAGTGTAAGCCAGATTGGTTTCTAGCCGTGCATTTGGTAGTGTTCTTTGAGGCCTTCAGCCTTGTCATGAGCTGGTACATGGTCTGCCAGCATCACACCTCCCTCTAAAAATATTAAGTATTAAAGCCAATAAAAAGTGCCTGAAAAAAGGGGAGAGCAGAGTGGAACAAGATGTGGAGAAGAGAATAAATGGGTGAAGAAGGGGCATGGTAAAAACATTTGGAGGAAAAGGTATTATGCTTATTCTTGTTGATGTATGCTCAAATGGCTGGATCTTGCATATAGCTATTGCAGCCAGAAACAAAACTACTGAGCACTTTAGAAAATACCTAAAGACTGTTCTTTGGTCTGAAGTGCAGAGTGAATATGGTTTAATGTGGTGGAAATGAACAACTAAGAGTTTTATCATGTGCTAGATTAACTTGCTCTAAAAAATATTAATCAAAACATATTTTTTTTAACCAGGTCTAATCTCTACCATCTCAAAATTATTTTGTGGGAAAGGTGCCTGAAGCTTTTACACTTGTCCCAATCAAGAAGAGATTACTGAATCTATCTCACTATCATGGGAAAATTAGAAAACACCACAATAGAAATGCTTAAGAACCAAATGCTGCAGACCACTTTGCCTGCTCTCTACTTGTTCATCTTCATCATCAGCATTCCTCTCAATACTATCTCCTTGTGGTTCCTTTGCCGCCACTCAAGGCCTTGGAGTCCCACCATCATGTTTTCCATTAACCTGACAATCACTGACTTGTTATATAGCGCACTCCTCCCTTTTCAAGTTGTCTACCACTTACGAGGAAATGACTGGCCCTTTGGGAAGGTTCTGTGCCGTATTGTGACTGTGCTATTCTATGTAAACATGCATTGTTCTGTTTTAACCATGACAAGCATCAGCATAGAGCGCTACCTCGGAATTGTTCACCCACTGAAGCATAGGGCCATGAGACCCATTAGAACAGCTCTCCTGACTTGCATCATCATTTGGCTATTTGTTTTACTGCTGCACTTTCCACTCATGAAGACAGAGCTAACCTTCCATGTAGAGGAGCTGAATATAACCACTTGCTTTGATGTGTTGCCCAAAAATATGTTTCCTTCAAAAAATGATTTTATCGCTTATTTTGGCTCTCAAGTTCTTCTGTGCTTTCTCCTACCTTTGCTAATCATGGCATTCTGCTACATCTTAGTCATTCGAACTCTTGTTAATTCTCCTCCCACACAACTAAAGGACATTAAGAAGCAGACAATATATTTGATAATGGTGCTGCTTTCAGTTTTTGTACTGTGTTATGTGCCCAATATTGTGATAACAATCATCCACTTCATCTATACTTTGCAAAATAAGACTTTTTATGTGGAATATAAGCTTTCTTTGGCTTTAAATAGCCTTAATTGCTGCTTCGATCCACTTGTTTATTTCTTTGGTTCCAAAGAGTTTCGACGAAAGATACAGAAGAAACTCTGCAAATGCATGCCTGACATATTCAATGAAAATGTCACCATCTTTTCAGAGCAAAATGTGCCTATAACATCTAGAGAACATGCACCAGCTAATTAAAAAATATGTTTGATCTAGAACAGATTATATTAGTCATTTCATCGAATCATCATCCAGAGAGTTTAGAAGTTGTTCTATTTTAGAACATACAATGTCAAGAGATACAGAAATGTACATCAGGCAACATATTGCCACAATTTATTGAAACTTATTCAGGAAACAAACTGGGCACTCAGTCTGGCTCAACATGCCTGGGAAAAGGCATATTTCTTAGCTTGCTAAGAACAATGCATTATGGGACATAAATAACTATAAATTCAGAACACAAGAAATGTGTTAGTGCCAGCTATGTGCATGCCCTTGGAATGAGTTTGTGGAACATTTTCTAAAACCTGTTTCCCAATTCAGAATTTCTAAAATAAATAATTAACAGCAATAAAATAAACTCCACATTTATGAGGGGCAGAGAAATATCTGAGCATAAAATGATGCATATCCTTTGACTTAGGAGTAAGCAGAGACTGGTGATTAAAGTCTGCAACAGAGAAAAGCAGAAAGATATGCAGATACAGTTTAATCATTCATGCAAATTTTATTTGGTCCTTGTCATTGGTTTTTTTCTTGACTGGCATATTCAATCTTAAACCATGATGCTTATCCTTCTTCAAGACTGACAATGCTTAGACAGGCCATTTATAGATATGGCTCATTAAACTATGCAATGTATTATGCCTCACTTTTGTAACAAGATTCATCACCTCAGCAACAGCCTGCTGCTACAAGTCTTTTTTCCCTTCAGAGACTGGTCTAATACAATATAAACCTAAACTTAAACCCAAACCTAAACTTGTGCGGCTGTCATGAATTGGCTCTAAGGAGCTGTCCTAACTGCAATTAGACACCTGTGATTGGCCCATGCCAGCTGACTCCACTGTTTAATTGTGGTGTAGACATTCTGGCTCAGATTGCAACCTAGGCTCCAGGTCTCTGTGAGGTGGGAGTGTCCTAGAGCTTGGGGTGCAGTTGGAGTTGGCAGCAACAAGGGTTGCGTTTAAAATCTAAGTATTCCTTTCAACAATACAGCATAAAACCGGCTTGAGGGGCCAACCAGGCACCTGGGAAATTATACACCACCCTCTGGGTGCCTTCAAAAGATAATACTACTTTCTCACAAACACAGAGACTGATGATAGACAGAAGACTAATAAAAACGGAAGTAACTCAGCATTAACACCACAATCAGGATTCATAAATATAAAACCATGAGCAAAACCTACATTGGGCAATGTCTTTTGCCTCTTCTTTGTTTCTCCCCCACAGCCCACTCACAGTAGTTTTCCATGGTCAGTAATGACCCAGAGTTCAGGGTTGAATCTGAGGGAATTTACTTCTCATTGTGGTTGTGGGGGGTGACAGGGAAAGAACGTGCTCTGCTTCCCCGCTGGCTATCACTGTCGCACCACCTGCTGCAATTTTGCAATGTGGGCTGCTCCACCAGTCGCCCACTACCCACCCTGTTCCACACCTTTTGCTACCACCTGCTAGTCCACTATGACCTCTGTGGAGTCACTCTCTTGAGGTTCCACCCAGCTTTATGATTCTCGGCCCTTAGTGGTTTCAGCCTTAGTGGGTGAACCTCAGTGGTGAAGCTGGGCAGAAGCGCTGTCCCACAGGAGATGATGTCAGCTCTAGCCAGTGCTTAACAAAACAAAAAACTCCTAACAGGATGTTAATTAGTACCATCTTTGGAGAGTGAAAGGGACAGACTAAACTATAACTGGAGCTCTTAAACTGAGCCCACACTTCCAGGCAGAAATGCTTGTCCCCATCCCCTAACCACCTTCACAGGAGTCTGGCATCCGAGTCCCTTGCTTAGCCACTTCAGCTGATAGCGACCTTCAGTCAGAACAAGCTAAGCACAGTTCTGCTGCCCTTTGCTTATTCATTAAGGAGAACAATACTTCATTACCCTTGAATTTAATACTAGAGTGATTTATAACCCAACACTAGCCAAAAGGATCATTTCGACAAAGCAGGCCCATCATGCTGAGTACGTAAGGAGGATGGGGGTGCTCCTACAAATACCACCAAGTCCTGACACTGTTTCCCTCTCCCCAGCCAATGTGGCAGGGAAGGGCTCATTGGCTATGTCTCCACTTGTAATTTTAAGTTGACTTTAACTTAAAGTCGACTTAGTTATGTCAACTTAGTGAGTCTACACTTAAAATTAAAGTCGACTTAAAGGGAAACTTACAAAGTCGACCTAGAGCGTCCACATTGGATGCCTAGGTCAACTTCTAGGGGCTAGGGGGACCTTGGGCAGGTCCACGGTGGCAGGGGGGCACCCCTTGTGTACAATGGGGCAAAGGGGGACAGGGACCCTGGCAGGGCATGTGGGCAGGGTGTGACGCTGTCCGGATTTAGGGAACCATTTATGATATTATTTTCTATTAATATCTCATAAATGCTATAATCCATAGGAACTTTGTCATGTTTGGTATCAATAGAAAGGTAGTAATTTGCTGGGAATGATTAGATTATATCGTTTATGTATAGGAATTGTATTTCTATTAGAAGTTAGGAATATGGTTGTTATATCTATACTTTAACTTGTGTGATTCTGTGAAACACCCCAGATAGGCTGTCTACAACCATTGTGTCCTTAATGTTAAGGAAGCTCCGAGGTACAATGGGCCCATGGAGAAACCTGATGAGCCATTAAGGACACAATGGTTGTAGACAGCCTGTCTGGGGTGTTTTCCCAGAATCACACAAGTTAATGTATAGATATAACAACCATATTCCTAACTTCTAATAGAAATACAATTCCTATACATAAACTATATAATCATTCCCAGCAAATTAATACCTTTCTATTGATACCAAACATGACATAGTTCCTATGGATTATAGCATTTATGAGATATTAATAGAAAATAATATCATAAATGGTTCCCTAAATCCAGACAGCATCACACAGGGCTCTGCACTGCCCTTTGGGGGGGCATGCCTGGCTCCCCCTGTACCCCCCGGCAGGGAGGGCATTGGTGTAGTCCTGGGGTAGCCCTAAGTTGACTTAGGGCTACCCCATGTCTACACTGGCTTAATTCGACTTTAAAAAGTCGAATTAAGCCTTAAATTGAATTAAATCTAGGTTTAATAAAGTCGATTTAATTTTAATTAAGTCGACTTTATTTTCCTTAAGTTGACTTAAGCAAGCTGCTTAAGTCAACTTAAGAAAACTGTAGTGTAGACGCAGGATAAATTAAGTCAACGTAAGCAAGCTTACATCGACTTAATTTACAAGTGTAGATGCAGCCATTCAGACTCTGCTTACATCCCCCTCATCTGTTTTCTGCCTCCTACCCTCATCTCCCTCCCTCGAGTCCATCAGGCTCACTGGCTGTCCAGAGAAATTGCACATAAAGGGAATTATGCAGCACTGTAATCTCATGGGCTAATTCACTGGCCCAGATACCAAAGAACGCTACATTCATAGGATTAGAGTCCTTTTTCTCTTGTTCTTTGCTTTTGTTTCTTCAAATATAAAACTGTTTAACACAAGTTCAGCATATCATTCATGTCTTTTCCTGACCCAGTGTCTTCTCCAGAAGCCGTCTACTCTTTTGAAACCTTATACTTGTTCTTCACCTGCTCCCTGCAGAATTATGCTCCAGAGGCCATCTACTTGGAAGCTACATATGAACTAGGTTCTTCCATTGATTGGGCATCTGACTACCAGATTGGTATTTGCAAATTTAGGATTTTGCCTGCTCACTTTACTCTTGAGGAATTCTGCAAGCATGGAATTCATGACCCCCACAAATTTCTTTTCTGCCGCAGAATATAGATCCTGCTGGAGAGGTGCTGCAGTTACTCCCTTTGCCCACCAGGGGCTGCTGTGGTGCCAGAAAAGAGGCAGCCAGCTGGCAGAGAGACTGCATTCCTCACAGCCAAGCCAGATGAGGAGGCATGGGATGTACAGAGCAGGGCACATGGGGTTATTGGGGGTCTGGGATTCAGAAGGGCTACTGGTAGGGATTCAGACAAGGGCATGGGCTCAGGACATGGGGGTGACATTGAGTCAGGGGCTGTGTTGGAGGGGGACTGCAAGGCCACATGGGGACAGGGGAGGGGGCTGCAGGGCCACAGAGGGAATAGGGGAGTTGCAGAGACATGTGGGGATGAGGGTAAGAGGGTTCAGGGACACGAGGATGGGGGTGGGGGCTGAAGGGACATGTGGGCACAGGGAGTAAGGGGTATAAAGACATACAGGGAGTTGGCTTCAGGAACACATGGAGACAGTGGCAAATATGCCTGACTGAATGGGAGAGGCTAAGGATCAGCCAGGGTCTGCATGGGGGAGGCTCTCTCGCCAACCTCTAACAATCCCCCTCACCCTCCAAAAATAACCTGTTCCATACTTTTCCCACCCACACCCTACAACCCTCCATGTCCACTCCTAGGCTTCTTCCCTCTCCCTCAGCCCCTCCATTACTCCTAACTCACCCAACCTTTTGCAGTGCTTCTGAGGGATGCAGAAAATACTTTTCTGCCTTACAGTTTAAATAAATTACTCACATTTCTGTAATAATATGCCTAGTAAAGAATCTATTAGTCCAAAAAAAACCCCACCATTTCCTTAATCTTTTTTTTTTTTCTGTATTGTTACTGACATACTTCCTGATAAGTATTTTGACATACATTACCAAAATAATTGAAACCAGTGTGGTTACACGGTATTATTTTGACAAATAAAATATACAAAATTTTAAAATAGTGTGCAGAATTCTTATTTTATGGCACAGAATTTTAAAACTTTTAGCACAGAATGCCCCCAGGAGTAACAGTTGTACACATAAATGTATGGATCCAAAAAAGTTTGGAGATCAAGAGCCAGGTTCTGCTCTCATTTATGTTGCAGTAAATCTGGAATTATTCCACAAACTTCCAGGGTATTGTTCTAGTTTTATACCAGCAAAACTGACAGCAGAATTCAACCACAGGTTGATCCCCTTTGATAATTTGACTCTCAAATACACTTGGTAATTTATGGTCTCAGGGAGTAGTTAGAAGAAAAGGAAGTGGTGGCAAAATGGAGGGAGATTGGACCCTCTGTGCTTCATCCACCCAACCACCCCCCACAGCTGCCACCCAGGTGCCTGGGCTGTGGTAAGCTGGGCAGGCAGAGGCCAGACAGCAAGTAAGAAACTCACAGCTGAAGGGGCTGATTAGAAAAAGCCAGGAATATAACACAGCCAGGGAGCCCTCACCAAGAGGTGTGGCCAGGGAGGAGGGGAAAAGTCCTGCAGTTTCGTTTGGCTCTTGCGTAAGAAAGGGTGAATGGCTCAAAGACTTGGGGCCAAGTGGGCCTGGTATGGGAGTGGAGTCTGTACTTGTACACTGTAAATAAACAAACACACTGGTGAAGCCTGTGAGTCCTGTTATTATGGAGAGAAGAGACCACCCAGAAAACCTGGAGGGTAGAGGGACTGTGGTGATCTGTCACAGAAACATTGCTTAGAGTTTAGAGCATGCAACTGGGAGCAATGGTTCTAATCCAAGTGCCTCAGTGTTCCTCAGCAAATCACTTAACCTTTCCCTCTGTTTCCCCAGCCATCAGTAAAATGAGAATAATACATTTTCTGTACCTTGGAAGAGTGTTAAAGTTAGTGTGTTTTACAGTACTTTGAAAAATGACAGGCTTTATTTATATATGTGTTCAAATAAGTATTAAGACACTGCGCTTTTAAAAAAAAAAAACCTTGCTAGCTAATGTAAGAACACCTTTAAGTGATGGTGCATGATAGACTGAGACTGGGTGGGGTACTTCCTTCCTTCTGCACTTTCTCAATAAATCAGTAGTAAGGAGCAAGTAAGTCACCACTTATTGAAAAGGAAAACAAAAATAAACATTTTCACAACACATTTATATATCTGACACCAAAACTATGTCCTCAAGTCATATTTGACCTGTCTGTGGATCATCACAACTGCCTGGATATTACAGCAATGAATACCCCAGAAATAAAAATAGTTAGCACTGTGTTCAGTTGAATGGTTGTGGGTGAGAAACTCACATCTCTTCATGCAAGAGTGAAAGTCATGGTTCCAAACACCGCAATCTTTGCTGAGTTCAGGTGCTTGCCAGAGACACAGTAGCTGGGCTGAGTTACAAGACACAAGCCTGCTTGGTTTTCATTGAAAGTTATGATAGAAGTGAGTTAGTCTGCTGAAATACTTCATTTCCCTCAAATCATCCTTTCCTAACAGAAACCTGTTCTGTTGGAAAGTTTTTAACCAACTATACTTCACATTATATATCACTTTACATTGACTCCATTTGCAGCTGTGAGCATTCAGCCAAGCAGACCCCAGGTGTCTCAAGAAAATGAGGAACATGAGCAATGGCCATCTGTGAAAGCTTTTGTTTAGGTGACCTGCTCAGACTCTCACAGACACTCTGTGGCTGAGGTAGGTATTCACCCAATTCCCCAGAGCAGTATTCAACTTATCTATGAAACTATGCTTTTCCTTCCTCCAAACTGCTGGCTGCACCACTCCTTCCTATATATTAACATTCTGTGGGTGGAGTTTGCTGCTGGGGGCAGGGCAGCCAAGTGGAGCAACCCCTATCCTCTCCAGTTGCTAATCATCTGATTGCCTCCACCCACCTGTCCTTGGATTTCTGTAGCAGAAAACCTTTTATCACAAGTGCCTGTTGAGAGCCCGTGCTCCCTTGAGTTGGGGGCCTTCCTCCTCCTCCTGTTTGTCTTTGTATGGTCTCCTTTACCCTTGCAGTTCTCTGCTCAACCCCATCTGGCATGGTCCCCCTCTCCTTGCAGTTGCCTGCCTCTTCTGCCCTGCCCAGAGCCCCCCTCCCTTTGCTGTTTGATACCTTCATCACCTGGTACAGCCTAGTCAGCCCAGGTCTCCCCACTTCCTTGTTTGTTCCCTCTCTAGGTCCCTTCCCCTTATTCTTTGTTCCCTGCCTCTATCATCCCACCCACCACCTGCACTACACGCTCCCAGCACTCATGATTCCCTTCACTCAATTTTGTTTTCATGCCCCCTCCTCTGCACCTTCTCATATCAGAGGAGCTGGAAGAAATGATATCCCCCAAACTGTCTTCTATAACCCCCATCTTTTGTTTATTTCCCCTCTTCCCCCATTTTCTGATTGTTCCTCTCCCAACAGATAGCCCTAGTGGAGAGAAGGAGTCATCCTCCATTTTCCCTGGCCCTATCTTTCTCTTGATTGTCTATTTTCCCCTGCTGTGGCTGTTCTCATCAACTGCCCTTGATGGTGGACCTTCATTTGACTTCTGCTCTGTTGGTTTCATCCAGGGAAGGTGGGAGACCAAGTGAGGAGACTCCCAGCCACCTTTGTTTTCTCTCCCATGGTTACCACTACCAATACCTTCACTGGCACCAAAAGTGCCCCCAGCAGGTGGCAGCAGGCAAAGGCATGGACTCTGCTGCCAGAACTCCTGCTGCCATCATGGGAGGCCCCTCAGTTGGCAAGAAGGGCCCAGGGTAGGAAAAAGGGCATGAGCCCTACCCAGAGGGCTCCTTCCACAGTCGTGACAGATACCAGCATGGCTCAGAGCCTCAGCCACGGCTCCCCCTTCCACCTGCTCTGGGAACATTCACTCCTTCAACCCCATCACCATCTGCCATGCTCCTCTGTGGGGAGGATGCTGATGATCAACCAACTAATCCTATGTGCAGCTACCAGGTCAGCACCTTGAATCCACCCCCAGGACCTTTACTAGCCTACAGAAGAAGATTCTGGTGTTCTTGTGGCCTAAGTTGCACTGGATCTCTGCAGATGTCTTGAGCCCTCCCTCTGGGGGAGGGCAGACAGGGCCTGGTATGCATACAGAGCCAGGTCCTCATCTTCAGGCCCTGCAGAGTCTTTTACAGAGCAAGGCGTCTATTATGGATCATGCAGGTGCCTGCCTTCCTCTGCCAACTCCAATACAACCAGCAGCTCTTTTATCTCCACCCTAGAGGTATCCCTTGAGCCCGTTCTGAGCAGCTGCTCTTCTGATTCAGAGAAAGGCAAATTGCAGTCCATAGCCTGTATTCATCAGGTCCTCCAGCTAGGCCTGGCAAGAGCACAACAGCCATTCCCACCTCCCAGTTCCACCCATTCTCCATTACATAGGCCCAGCAGCAGCCCCCTGACCACTGCATGGTCAGTTGACCACTGTCCCTCCCCTTCATGTGGGCCCAGCAGTGGTCTGACAGAGCATGGCGGCTGCTCCCCCCCAAACCCCTGCTCCTTCCTTGTCCCTCTTCCACCATGTGGGCACAGTGGCAGCAACTGCCCCCTCCCTGCCCTGCCCTGCCCTGCCCCGCCCCGCCCTGCCACAGATGTGGCCCTTAAGCCAAAAAGTTTACCAGCCCTGTTCTTTTGAGGTTCTGGCTGCATATCTCTTCTCACCTCCTGATGTATGTACATCCCTTCACTGGCCACACAATGTCATGGGACCCAGCCCTGGCCCAGGTGGCCATCCATCACTCCAGGAGGAGGAAGTTGGATGGGGAGTGGGCAGTCTCTGGCTGTGGGGCCAATCTCTGGTTCCTTATCCTATCATGCCTCCAAGCAGTGTCCATTGATGTCTTTGATGAGCAGTGGGCACCGTCAGGGTTTTCTGCTCAGACTGCCCTTCTGGCTCTCTCATTTTTAACCTTTGACCTCAATCCCATTCCTGTTTTCTTCTTCATTGTCCTACATACTTAACTGTGGCCTGAGCTTAGTGGTTCTTCCCCCTTAACAGAGGGCAGGGAGAGAGAAGACAGAGGGAGGAGGACACTTTAGTCTTGTGCAGTCCTAGGTGCATCTATTCCAGTCCTGCAAGTAGTACACACCTTCCAACTTCTACAACGAATGAAGCAGGGGCCTACAGCTGGTCTCCATTACTATATAACCCTGATTCAGGCCCAAAGCAAGTTTATTCTATGCCCTTAATGAGATAAAATATGTGATTTTAGCAGGGTGCCAGCAGCCCACCTGGACTAGCCCCTGCTAGTGAGCCCTAATCAAAGGAAAATGGGAACTAGTTGAGTAAACTATGTGACAAGATGGAAATAAGAAGAAGCTGGAAGACTTATAAAAGCTCCCAGGGTAGGAGGCCAAGGAGGCAAGGCAGGTAGCTGGAACAGGGAAAGCTGCAGGAAAGGAAGGCTAAACACCCTACTGAAGAAGGACAAACTCTATAACATCCCTGGAACTGTGTGAAGCACTGTATATCAAAGGTAGTGGGCTGCACATTGTAAATAAAGGGCATTGGTGATGCACAGTGGTGTGGTTTGTGGGGGCCCAGAGCAAAATTGCTATAGTGATCATGTAATTAAAGGGTATCCTACTACAGATGCACAAGGGGACCCAATTAAGATTGAAGAGACAGGAGGCAGTTCAGTCTTGGGAAAAGTGTGTTGTTCCACTGGGGCAGAAAGCAGTAGGATACTCTAACTTCTGGCAAATTTTAAAGCTGCTATCCACTGACACAAATCCCTGAAGATGTGAGAGCAAGGCTGCCTGCTCCCCTCTGGGAGTGAATGCCCTTTAGCTCAGGGAAATCTTGCAGGGGCATACTTTAAGATCCAAAGAAGAAGACAGCACTCTGTTGGTCTGGTGTTTCACTTCAGCCAAAGTATCAAGCTGAAGGTTTGGAGTTGGCTCAATCAAATGTCAGCTGCCCTGGCTTAAAGAGATTACCACTTTGGCACTCTTCTCAAGCCCAGTCAAACTCTTTCTGCTGAGTCCTTTCTTTGGCAAGCCCTGCTCCAAAAAAGTGGGGAGGATGAGGTCCACTCACACCCTTCACTGCAGGCCCATCTCTCCAGGCTCAATCCCTGCTCTGGCTTGAGAAAAATCACCAACCTCTGAAATTCCCTGCTCAAACTAAACTCTAGCAGGCTCTCAGCATCAGCCTCCAATATGGGCTGTGCTTTCATTCCCAAAATGGAGTCCACTGGGCTCCCTGGAGAAGGGAGGGTTTTTCTTTTTCCCAAGGCATCATGGGAGTTTTAAACAAACAAGGAGTCCTGTGGCACTGTTAAAGACTAACAAACTTATTTAACACATGAGCTTTTGTGGAAGAAATTCCACTTTGTCAGATGCTTGAAGATGGGGAATTTATAGACTGGGAGGAAAAATAAATGCAGGGAAGGGTAAAACATAGGATCAGGTCAGACTATTTCAGCAAATCAAAGCAGTTTAGATTCAAACAGTGTGGAACAACATATTAGAAAGTAGGGAGGTAGAGAGAGGGAAAAATCACTTTTTTGTAATGAGAAAGCCAGCTGATATCTCTGGTTAAGGCAAAGGTAATGGTATCAAATTTGCATATGAATTCTAATTCTGTAGTTTCTCTTAGAAGCTTTGGTTTGTAATTAATCTGCTTAAGTACAGCAATTGGCATATCTTCCACAGAATAAGCAGGGAGATTGAAGCGTTCCCCTGTTGTTTTTTTAATTTTGTTATTTCTGATGTCAAATTTGTGTCAATTTATTCCTTTGCTCAGAGACTGTCCAGTTTGTCCAATGTATGTATAAGGCAGCGGTCATTGTTGGCAGATAATGGCATAAATCACATTGATAGATGAGCAGGTGAATGAGCCCTTAATAGAGTAGCTGGTTTGATTAGGTCCTATGATGGTGTCATTTGTGCAGATAAGTGGGCAGAGTTGTAGAATCCCAGACAGGATTTGTAAAACACAGGATCTTCTCAAATGTAAACCTCCCAATTGAGATCGGAGGCCCCTCAAATACAGAGTGCCTATGTGAGTCTCTAGGCTGTAACTTATTACACCCTCCAAAAAGATGAGAACTTTCCATTACTGGGGGGGGCAATTTCTCCACAAAATTAAACATAAAGGGAGAAATTTTGAACCCCATTTTGTTACATTTATGTACACTCACCACCTCCTTCATTCTGCCAGAGTGATGTAAATAGACCTCAATGTAAATGAAAATCTGTCCCAGACACTGTACTCTTCCAAATTTGGGCAAGGGAAGTTGCTGTTTAAGCTTGCAACTGCACAACGGAATTATCAAACTGAAATCTATTTAGTACTTGTTACCCAGGCCAGCAATTACTCAGCAAATAGACATCAGCTCTTAAAAACACCTTCAAAAGAAGTTATGAGAATGCTGATGTGCAGGCAATGAAAACAAGGAGTTTAACCACTTAGTGTTGTGGAACATAAGTGTTATGCAGTATCATTATGAACCCATCTTCACTATATATTCCAATTCAAAGTTTTCCAAAGCCTATTCCAGTCAGTGGACAGTTTCACATTGGTTTCAGTAGGTCGGATCAGGCCTTTCTCTACTACATATAAGCAACTAATCAGAGAGGCATGATGATGTGAAATCTGATTTGATACCATTAGAGTCCTTCTAATCTTTGATCTGAATGCAAGCAAACATCCTTTGAGACTCTAAAATGTAGGAATGAGGACTTTGCACTCCTAGTTTTTGGCTGGTTGAAAAGGGAATGTGTTAAATTTAATGAAGTTGCATTCTTCTTTCCCATCCAGTAACAGTTTTGGGAGTGGGATCAAACCAAGCCTTATCCTGCCCCTGCCATTCAACTGATCACAAAGGCCTGCTCACAGACCCTGCATTCTTCCTTCCCTGCATAAGACGCTCCCCACCCCAATATCAGCTTCCTCCATGAACTTGAATTTTTCTCTGAACTAGCAAAGTCAAGTTGGTCTTTGCCCTTCCTTCTATCATCTGAAGAACATGCTGTAACTATTGAAAATGTATTCCAAGGGCCAGACTTGACCATGCATAAAGATATCAAACACCTTAATCTCTGCTGTCAATAGAACCACATATGGAATAAGAAGCTATTCCTTTTACATTAGCACTGAAATCTGCCATTCTTGAGTAATGATTTGGGAAACAGAGCTCTATGACTACTGACAAATCTTCAGAAACTTTTAAAGATACCTGTCTTACATTCCTTTATAGCATCCATTACCATAGTATTTAAGAGCCATCCATGTAAATTGGCTTTGAATGCCATGTTTCTTTGTCAAGAGTTCTGTTTTTCATTCTTCCATGACTGTAGGAATTATGGTAAGATATTTGTGTTGATTGAGGATTTGGGTAGGTGTCCCTTTTCAATTTGTTTTGTTGATGGTAGATTTTCTGTTTTGCATTTTTACATGGGGTTATTGTGGGGAAGGCCTTATCAACTGTTCTTGAACTCACTTATACTGATTAAAATCTCACCAATTTTAAAATTTCGCCTGATGCGTCATTCCACCAATCAACTTCTCCAGCCAAGAATACCTTGTCTTCAGCTCTCATATTCTTTGTTCTCAGCCTTGTACCACAGGTACACAAATGTCTTGGCAGGTGGCAAGATGGGGTGAAACCATGGCCCCACAGAAGTTGATGGGAGTTTTTCCATTGACTTCAGCAGAGCCATTTAACCCTTAATATCTGCTGTAGCTGGGTCCTGACATACTGATAACTTTGCAAATCAGCACCAACATTTTGAATTTGCATCTGAAACAAACTGAGAGCCAGTGGACAGAGAGGAGCACAGGTGTAATGTCCTAGAAGCTTGATTCACTTAAGAAGCTGGCCACTGCTTCCTGCTCAACATAAAATCTTAATGCTGCTTCTACCTTGCACCTGGAGCTCACTATTCCAGCCAATTAGACTACCAGGGTACCAAGGGATTTAACTTAATCTGGCAAATAGATTGCTAACATCATCTTTACTGTTCTACATGCAACTAGCACACTATTCTTGGACCTGGTGAGGGATGCATTTGATCCATTTGTGGGTGGATCGGTTGGTTGTTCTCTGTGTACGGGCCTCAGAGCTGTGTCTCAGGCCCCTGAGTACCTGAGACAGGTCTGTTGATTGGTGTCTTGGAAGATCCAGGTAGTACTGAGCTTGGAAACGCTGAGCAGCCCCACTGTTTTAAATCTGAGTGGTTAATTCCATTCTGGTGGTGAGGGGTAGAGTTAAGCAGAGCTAAATTGAGGACTTGTAATTAAAAAAAAATACTTGCTACACAAATTCAAGAGCTGCAAACAAAGGCAGCTAATAGAAGAGTTTCAGAGGGAGTTTAGAAAAGGTGTGTGAAATATTTTCCTTCCAGCTTAAGCTCTAAATGCAATTCTAAAATGGTGTTGGAACTGGGGGGTGACCTGGAATGGATGTGCCAGATTTTCTTTGCTGCATGAAGCCAGAAAGCAGGGCTGGATTAACCAGCCTGAGGGCCCTGGGCTGCCCCCTACTGTGAGCCCCAACCACAAGGGCTGCCCCCATCCCCCACTGCTGCTGATGGGGGCGGGGAGGATGGAGCCAGAGGGTGCTTTTGCCCCCGCTCTGCTCCAGCCAGCAGCACCTGGGGCAGTTGCCCCAACTGCCACCCCCTAGCAATGGCCTGTCTGTAAGAAGAAGAAAAAAAAAATAATCAAGCTTGCCCAGAAAGTTTTCTCCAACCATCCAAGGAATACAGAGAATGCCTCTGAGTATTTCAGTCCTCAGCAAGGCTCAAAAGAAAATGCTGCAAGGAACAGACAAACAACAAGTTGGTGTGTTGTCTTTCCAGAGTCAAGGCACAAGAGGCCACTCTAAAATTGAATAGCTTCTGAAGTCAATGAGTGATATTGGTTCATACCAGCACTAATGGCATGGTGTTACAGAATATTTCACAGATAATAGATTACTTTCAGGCAACTCAGAAGCAATATAAAGAAGAACGCACTAGTGAGATCCTTCTTGTCCTGCAAGTGAAGGAGGTAGAAGATTCTGGAAATGAACCACTGGTTAGTTAAATGATATAAGTGGAAAGAAGTTGATTTCATGGAATTTTGGTCTGCCTTCTATGGCACGAGAGGGCTGTATAGTTTGGATTATTTCCACCTCAGCAGAAGGGGAAATCAATCTCCTCAGGGGTAATTTACTGCACTCCTGGCTACTCCAATCACCCTAATAACAAAAGGGGAGGGTAAAAAGAGAGAAGATATGAAGACTCATTTACCACAGAATCAAGATTTTGAGAACAAAATTAATCAAGGAAGCAAAGGACATGTACAGATGAAATTTTTTAATTTCCTCTACTCCAATGGTAGGAGCTTCAGTAACAAACAAAAGGAACTGGAATTGTTCATTTATTAACATAAATTTAGTCTAGTTAGTATTACTGAAAACTGGCGAGATTACTCACATTATTAAAATGTTAAAAATCAATAGTTATAACCTATTCAGGAAGGACTCAATGTGCAAAAAGAGGGTACGGCACTCTTTAAAAAATAGCATTACCTGTTACAAAGTCACTGATAACTTGGAAGAAAATGATCTTGAATGCTTATGGAGAGATGCCTTAACAGAGAAAGAACAAGATGGGGTATGAGTTCATGTCTGCTGCTGACCACCAAATCACACTAGGGAACAGGATGACCAGTTCGTTGAGCTCCTACTTATAATGTATAGGGGTAAAAAAAGATATGTGATCAAGGGAGACTTCATATGCTAGAGGTCTCATGCTGCTTGAACTCAAACATCCTTCTAAACATTATAGATGACAATATCTAACTGAAAAAAAAAGTATCATTCTATATTACATCTTTTCTTGACAGATGAAGAGGAACTTGGCACAGAACTAAAAATTAATGGTAGCTTAAGGGTGTGTATACACACATACAGCTTTAAAAAGGTCTAGTTTTACAAAGTTCAAAACAGTTGTGCGCCAGATCAGCTGGGAAGAAGAATTTAATCAAAAAAGTAACTGATAATTGGGAATTGTTTCAGAACACTTCACAAGATGCCCAAAAAACTCACAATCATGCAATTGAGAAAGAAGGCTATATTGGTTTAAAAAACATGATGGGAAGAAAGGGAAGTCAGAATATATAGATATAATGTAAAGAAGGAGGCAGCAATAATGAATATAAATAAGAATCTAGGAATTGTAGAATATTGATAAGGGAAGCACAGGGACATAAGTCGAAATCCATGTCCAGAAGAGTTATGGACAACAAGAAGGAATTTTTAAAGTATATTAGGAACAAAAAGATTCTTAACTATGGTATTGATCCATTATTAGATAAAAATGGTATAATTATCAATAATAATGCAGAAAAGAAGTGTTCAACAAATATTTTTGTTCTGTATTTTAGGACAAATTATAATACTCTTTCCATTCCACTAGTACTGAGAAGGATATTAAACAAAAACAACAAATCTTACACATTTTAAAATCAGCAGCCACGGTAACCTGCATGCAAGAGTTTTAAAAGAGTTGGCTGAGGAGCTCACCGGAACATTAATGGTGTAGCGTTGTAGTCCTTTTCCTGCTCCTGGAATTCCCTGTAGGCTGCCTATCTCAGGGCCAATATCTCTGCAGTCCCATCTATGTAAATTCTACCATAAACTCTGTCTGATTGTCAGGGCCCTTTTGACGAGAGAGGTGCATCCTTCTCTGGTTCTACTCACTAACTACCCTGCTAGGCCTCTGCAGCTCCATTCATAGGCCATGATTGGCTATTCTCCATTCAGGTCTGCAGAGAGGCTGTGAAACTGCTCCTAGGAGGTTATTTCAGCAAATTGGTTGAAATAGCCCGGGGCTTCCCTTCCCAGCTACACACAGTGGGAGAAAGAGCAGAAGGGCCATTGGAGTAGCATCCACCCTCCACTAGACTGCCCTGGCTCTGAGTGCATCACTGGCCATGCAGGAGACCCCTTGGAGTTGGGATTCAAGGTGGGAAGGAAGTACAAGCCTTCTGCATGGACCAATACTCACCTTTCCCCTTACAGAGTGAATCTGCAGTTCATTGCCAGGGAATCTCGCACAGCTGAAAACAAGGGAACTGGATTTGCCTGTTCATAAATAAGCAGGTCTTAAAACTGACCTCTACACTAGGCTGACCAGATGTCCCTGGTTTCTGGGGACAGTTGCTGATTTAGGTACCCTGTCCCCAGCAATAATCTGTCCCTGGAAATGTCCCTGGATGACTTTGTCACCAAACAGTGGTTTAAAAATGAGGGGAAATTATAATAAATAAATGTGACGCACTTCACTGCACTCCACTCCAGATTTTACTCATATTTAAGCCTGTCCCTGGAGCAATGAAATTGACAAGTAAGCAGATGGATAGAGCCCAGCTCCTGGCTCCAGGACCAAGCAAGCCACTGGGCTTTCTGTCTGGTTTTCTGGGCACTGGGCTTTCAGGCAGCAGGGAAGGGGGCTGCCACCGTGGCAATCTGCAGGTGGCTGGCAGCTGGCTACTACTCACTCTGAGCTGAGGTGGTGGAGGCTGTCACCCGTCTGTGACTCTGATGTAGGGAAGCCACGGTGGCTGCCCCCCATCTTCAAGCTGGGATTCAGTAGGCTGCTGCCTGGCTCCCAGCTGTGAGCCGAGCCCTAGGTGGCTGCCACCCAGCTGCGAGCCCAGCTTGTAGAGTGCAGGAGGCAGCCATCCGGTTTCCAAGGATTTGGGTAGCTGCCACCTGCCTCCCTTCTGAGAGCTGGGGCCAGGTGTCCCCAGAAACCACCTCTCTCTCTCTCTCTCTCTCACACACACACACACACACACACACACACACACACACACACACACAC
>ML686006.1:130620-151846 GCA_007922175.1 Pelusios castaneus | reverse complement strand
CACACACACACACACACACACACACACACACACACACACACACACACACGTCCAACCAGCCTAGTCCAAATTGTAGTTGAGAAATGAAAATTTAACAACCTCATAAAAAGTCTCCAGACAGCTCATTCTACCAGGACTGTCACCTTCAGAACCAGGGCGACCCCTAATTGTTGTATCTTTAGTGTAGCCCTTTAAGGCAAAAGCCTGATTTTTCAGTTTCTCCATTCTTACACAATGCAATGGTGTAGGGCAAAGGGGCCACCTTTGTGCACCCTACAGTTTTGGGGCCATGCAGGGATTTGCTGGTCCCTGGATTCAAGGTAGAGCAGCCTCCCCGGTCTGCTTTCCTTTGGTAGTCAGAAGCAAAGAGTAGTGATCATGGAGTTTTCTCTCATCACACATATATAATACCCTGCAAATGTTTGGATATCCATATTTTTGTGGATCATGGATGGATGCAGATCCAGATTTTGTATCCATGCAAGGCTCTGCACATTTTTGCACCTGTTGGACAGGAAACCAGGAACTTGTCTGGTGCAGCCCAGTTACGGTACCTCTATCCAGAGAAGCCCTGTACACAAGAGGTAGAATCAGAAGGGCTTTTCTGGCCATTTAATGCCATTTCCATTGCCAGAGCAGTGTAAAAGGGCATTAATGTAACAGACTATGAAGCCCACATTTCCTAAGGCAGTACCACATTTGTAAATGCAAATGAATTTTTAAAAAAGCACTAACTGGCTGCTTGTTTCAATTTGACTCCACAGCAAGTGTCAGTTGGAGTTTAGTAACTGGCCTTCAGCGGAGCCAGGCTTTCACACATGGTGAAGGGGTTTAGATCAAGTTCAAGCTTTACTCACAGCATGAGAATCAATAGCACACCTAAAATAGTATTTTATACATGGGAACAGCTCTGATGTATTCACCAAATGATCTGTATTCTGTAGAATGAATGCCACCAGACTGATTTCCCTTGGAGCTGTTTCCAAAATCAGTGTTGCCAAATCTCACAGTTTTACCATGAGTCTTGCAATATGTGGTATTTTCTTAAAGCCCCAACATCAAAAGACAGATAAACATGTCAGGCTAGCTCTCAAGGTGGCAGAGAAAAACTTGAACATATGCAGCAGGTGCACCCAAAAGGCTTTGAAACCAGACTGGAAAGGGAAAGGACAAGTATCTTTTTAATAAATATCTCATGATTTTTAAGCCAATCTTATGATTTTTAAATGCTAGGAGTTGGCACTATTTACAATCCTTTCTCTTTACCTTCAGGTTCAGCATGAGAAGCCAGTCTATCAGCTGATAGAACTTTCAGTTGATTCAGTTTCTGTATGCAAAAGTGAGAGCAATCAAGGACAGAGAAATACTTGAGGCTATTTTATGTACTGCCATCCTGTTTTATGCAGAGCTCCCTTAAGACTTCTGCATGTGAAACAATGTTGCATATAAGTTCCACAGGGGTAGCCATGTCAGTCTAGCTCAGTAAAACAAACAAGGACTGTATGGCTATGTCTACACTTGTTAATTTAAGTCGACTTTAACTAAGTCGACTTACTTAGTTAAGTCGACTTAGTGAGTCTACACTTAAAATTAAAGTTGACTTAAAGGGGAACTTAGAAAGTCGATCTAGAGCGCCCACACTGGATGCCTAGGTCGACTTTGTGGGGCTTAGGGGGACCTAGGGGAGGTCCACGGGGGCAGGAGGGCACCCCTTGCCCAATAACAGGGGGCTCAGCCTTTGCCCCTTTGTACATAAGTACAATTGGGCAAAGGGGGTCAGGGTCCCTGGCAGGGCATAGGGGCAGGGTGGGCAGGGCTCTGGCCTGCGCTGTGGGGGGGCATGCCAGGCTCCCCCTGTGCCTCCCCACAGCAGGAGGGCATTGGTCGACTTAGGGCTACCTCACATCTACACTGGCTTAAGTCGACTCTAGGGAGTCGACTTAAGCCTTAGATCGAATTTAAAGGTGGTGTTATAAAGTCGACTTAATTTTAATTAAGTCGACTTTATTTTCCTTAAGTCAACTTAAGCAAGCTGCTTAAGTCGACTTAAGAAAACTGTAGTGTAGACGCAGGGTAAATTAAATCGACTTAAGCAAGCTTAAGTCGACTTAATTTACAAGTGTAGACGCAGCCTAAGATCAGAGGGTAAAAATAATGGACTCTGGGTTTGGTCTTGGAAATTGTTGAGCACTCCCACCTCCATCCAGTTGAACATATGCTCCACTTTAAGCCTATGAATATTTGTAGTCATTTCACTGAGGACAATAGAATTAGGCATGCATTAAAGTTAAACACATGCTTAAGTGTTTTTATGGAAGGAAGCCAGAGTGCTCAGTGCCTTGCTGGATTGAGTCCTTGTGTATTCGTTTTTTGTTTTATTTTTGGAGACGTATCCCTAGGGTAAAATCTTGGTCCCACTGCAATCAAGGTCATGACTTCTATGCACATCAGTTGGGTCAGGATTCTACCTTTAATTATGATTTTCTAGATTAAAAATCCAACCAAACACATGTCAAAGGAAACTTATTCAGTAGGTGGCAGATGTAGGTTTTAACAACTCTTCTAGTCTATGTCTACACTTGCAAGTTAGGTTGACCTAAGGAGGCTTAAGTCGACTTAACTTAGTCCCTGTCCACACCAGGCTTTCATTAAGTCGACTTAAGAAATTCTTTAAGTTGACTTAATGAAAGCTTAGGTTTACTTAATAAGAATTGGAGGTTAGGTTGACCTAACCCTTAAGTCGACTCCCTAGGTCGACCTAAGCACAGTGTGGATGCTTAAGTCCACTTTATTAGGTCGACCTAAGGACAGTTGGGTCAACATACTAAGTCCCCTTTCAGGGAATCCACTTTATTAAGTCAACCTAATAAGATCGACTTTCCTACAGTGTACATGAGTGCGCTAACCACTTGGGCTATTAGGTATAAGAGAAAAGGCACCTCCTACTAAGTTTGCTAAAGGTAAGATCCATTTTCAACTTCTCTTTTTCCTTTTTTTTTTTAAATCACTGTTGAAAATGCCCCAGTTCAAAGCAAATGATTCTCTTTCACCCAGAATGATTCTTCTTTTGATTTTTTTGATTCACTGAAAACTTAAAAAAAAACAAAAAAACAACTTGGTATGAGGTTGACCTGAAATTAATATTATTTTTCATTTTTCACACCTGTCAATGAACCAAAAATCATTTATTCACACAACACTAGCTGAGTCACAATCTAATTGCATTAGGCAACCACCAAGTTTATCAAAAAGTGTCACCTGAAGCTTCCAAATAATAGCAATATTCTCCAAAAAAAATTAGAAACACAATAGAGTACTCGCTGCAATAAAATTTAAAGGTACAATTATTATAACTTAAAACACTTCTGACAATGAAATCTGTCTTCAGTAAGCACTCAAGGGCCAAGCAAGTACTGATTCATAAAGGAGGTGGGCTAACTAAAAACTGAACAAAATAGTACTGGAAACGTATAGAGACCACTTGAAAATATCTCTATGATAGCAGTGTGCCTGTGATACCAAGGCTCAAATTTTTAAAGCTTTGCTAAGCTTTGCAATATAACTGATTTATGTGTGTAAACTTCATTTTCAAAAGCATCTAGGCACTTAGGAAGGGATTTTGTCTCCTAAGTGCCCAAGTCTCTTATGAAAATGAATTTTAAGTACCTAAGTCACTTAGGCACTTCTGAAAATTTTACTCTCCTGTTTTTTCTGTACAGTTTGTGCACTTGCCACAGTTGGGCAGAAAACATTTTAGAAGCTCTATTTGGAAGCTTGGACAGATGACAAGGGAGGCGTATAAAGATATTGCTCGGGACTGCAGGGATCAAATCAGAAAGGCCAAAGGACAATTGGAGTTGCAGCTAGCAAGAGATGTGAAGTATAACAGAAAGGGGTTCTATAAGTATATCAGCAACAAGAAAAGGATCAGAGGTGGTGTAGGTCCCTTACTGAATGGGGCAAGCATCCTCGTGGAGGATGATGCGGAAAAGGCTGAAGTACTCAATGCTTTTTTTACTTCAGTCTTCACAGGGAGGGCCAGCTCCCAGGCTACTACACGGGGTAACGCGGACTGGAGAGAAGAGTGGCCCTCGGTGATGGAAAGTCAGGGTAGGGAACACTTAATGAAATTGGATGTGCACAAGTCCATGGGGCCGGATGAACTGCATCCGAGGGTGCTGAGGGAGTTGGGGGAAGTGATTGCAGAGCCGCTGGCCATTATCTTTGAGAACTCGTGGCGAACGGGGGTGGTCCCGGAGGATTGGAAAAAGGCAAATATAGTACCTATCTTTAAGAAAGGGAAGAAGGAGGATCCGGGGAACTACAGACTGGTCAGCCTCACCTCAATCCCTGGGAAAATCATGGAGCAGGTCCTCAAGGAATCCATCCTGAAACACTTGGAGGAAAATAGAGTGATCAGGAACAGTCAACATGGCTTCACCAAGGGCAAATCGTGCCTGACCAGCCTGATTTCCTTCTATGATGAGATGACTAGATTTGTGGATGTGGGAAGAGCCGTTGACGTGATATACCGTGACTTTAGCAAGGCTTTTGATACGGTTTCCCACAGCATTCTCGTTGGCAAGTTAAGGAAGTATGGGTTGGACGAGTGGACCGTAAGGTGGATCGAAAACTGGTTAGATCAACGGGCTCAGCGGGTAGGAATCAATGGCTCGATGTCAGGTTGGCAACCGGTAACGAGTGGAGTGCCCCAGGGGTCGGTCTTGGGGCCAGTTCTATTCAACATCTTCATTAATGATCTTGATGATGGAATAGACTGCGTGCTTAGTAAGTTTGCGGATGACACCAAGTTGGGGGGAACGGTAGATACTCTGGAGGGCAGGGACAGGATCCAGAGAGACTTGGACAAATTGGAACACTGGGCCGAAAGAAACCTCATGAGGTTCAACAAAGACAAGTGCAAAGTCCTGCAATTAGGACGGAAAAATCCCATGCACTGCTACAGGCTGGGGACCGATCAGCTAAGTAGCAGCGCTGTAGAAAAGGACCTGGGAGTTATGGTGGACGGGAAGATGAATATGAGCCAACAGTGTGCCCTTGTTGCCAAAAAGGCCAATGGCATATTAGGCTGCATCAGTAGGAGTATTGCCAGCAGATCGAGGGATGTGATAATTCCCCTCTATTCGACACTGGTCAGGCCGCATCTGGAGTACTGTGTCCAGTTTTGGGCTCCCCACTACAGAAAGGATGTGGACAAATTAGAAAGAGTCCAGCGGAGGGCAACAAAAATGATTAGGGGGCTGGGGCACATGACTTATGAGGAAAGACTGAAGGAACTAGGCTTATTTAGTCTACAGAAGAGAAGACTGAGGGGAGATTTGATAGCAACCTTCAACTACTTGAAGGGTTGCTCCGAAGAGGAGGGAGCTAGGCTGTTCTCAATGGTAACAGAGGACAGAACAAGGAGCAATGGTTTCAAATTACAGCTGGGGAGGTCAAGGTTGGATATTAGGAAAAACTTTCTCACTAGGAGGGTGGTGAAGCATTGGAATGGGCTATCTAGGGAGGTGGTAGAATCTTCATCTTTGGAGATTTTTAAGGCTCGGTTAGACAAAACCCTGGCTGGGATAATTTAGGGGGAGTGGTCCTGCTTTTTAGCAGGGGGTTGGACTAGATGACCTAGTGAGGTCCCTTCCAACCCTATTATTCTATGATTCTATGATTTCCTTTTACTAAATTATTGTCAGGCTCACCATTTCTCTTTCAAGCTTCATGTGCTCATTGGGAAACAAATCAGCTGAAGCATGCAGCCACCAGACATCAGACAGATTTACTGAGAGATGAAGAAAGATTTTCAGTACTTTAAAAAAGAGAGAGAGAGAGAGAGAGAAAGAGAGAGGCAGGCTTGTCAACTCCAGCTCAGAGTGAGGAAATCGTAATGGTTGTAAATGCATGACCATTTCCTGAATCAACATAAGATATATTCTAAGACCGTGCCTGATCATTTGTGCGCTCTTCGGCTATGTCTACACTTGTAATTTTAAGTTGACTTTAACTCGGTTGACTTAACTATGTCGACTTAGTGAGTCTACACTTTCGTTTTAAGTCGACTTTGAGGGGAACTTACAAAGTCAACCTAGAGCATCCACACTGGATGCCTAGGTCGACTTCTAGGAGCTAAGGGGACCAACGGTAGGTCCACGGTGGCAGGGTGGCACCTCTTCCCCAGTGCCAGGGGGCTCAGCCTTTGCCCCATTGTACATAAGTACAATTGGGCAAAGGGGGTCAGGGTCCCTGGCAGGGCATAGGGGCAGGATGGGCAGGGCTCTACCCTGCCCTGTGGGGGAGCATGCCAGGCTCCCCCTGTGCCCCTCCCCCCCGGCAGGGAGGGCATTGGTGTAGTCCTGGGGTAGCCCTAAGTCAACTTAGGGCTCCCCATGTCTACACTGGCTTAAGTCAACTCTAAGGAGTCGACTTAAGCCTTAAATCTAATTTAAAAGAGGTTTAATTAAGTCAACTTAATTTTCATTGTCGACTTTATTTTCCTTAAGTCGACTTAAGGAAACTGTAGTGTAGACGCAGGGTAAATGAAGTTGACTTAAGCAAGCTTAAGTCGACTTAATATACAAGTGTAGATGCAGCCACCATGCTGGATCAGGTAAGAACAACTTTTCACTTCTTTTTTATGATCTTTTTTTAGAGTAGTTTTTCAGTGGGTGCAATAAAGATTGGTTCATCCCCCTCCCCATACTTTTTACTCACAGAGAGAGCCCAAAATGTTGATTGGAAAGCAATGATCTGTATATCTCTGTATCACTGATGTCTAGGCAATTTAGAATGATTATTTTATAGGTTAAAGTGACAGCTTATTAATAAAAAGGTAACTTTGCAATCCATCTAAAATATTACATCAGGTACCATGGTAGGACAAACAGCTTACCTCAGTTTCAGATGTTATAATCATCTATTAGAATAAATGAGTATCAGTTCTAGATTTTGCTTTTAATAGGAAGAACAGTAAAAGATTTAATGAACTTTAAGTCGAAAGGTAGGAGAGTCAGCTTCTTGTCTTTGATAGTAAACCAAATGAATAAACATTGTACCCAAATTCTTTATAGATACGTATCTTTAACCTCTGCAGAGTTGCGATTTATAATTATTCTGAGATTGCTCCAGCAAAATATGTGCAGTAAAGTCTCCAGAATTCAAACACACATGCTCACAATGAAAATCATAAATAGGCAGTGATATCTTAGAAGAAGATAAAATTCTACAGGGATGTTTGGTGGCTATCTTACAATATAAAAGCAGAACTCTGACAGACTGGCGATAGAACTCTTCTTATAGCACAGTGCATGTTGTATCTGCCCCCTTTCATAATACAAGGGCAGAGAAACTATATCTGTGTGAAAGACTTCCATTTTTCAAAAGAGTCATTTGTAGGGCATTTATAATAATAACATGATGTCACCAACCTAACATTTTTCAACGATGCCCTGGAAATGTTCAGATATTGTCAGTTACTTTTTCTCTGCCCACAATCATGTTGTGACTGACTGTGCCTATCTTTTCAAATGAGCACCTTCTGGATTTTATAAGTGGAAAAAATAGCTTCACAGATTCTAAATAAAATTTTCAAAAGCCCCTGGGTGACTTAGGACCATAAGTCTCATCAACTTTCAATGGAGTTCCTTAGCCACTTCCGTCTTTGGTACTTATACAACCAGGGCCAGACTAATGTTCCTCGGGGCCCTGGGCTACCCACTCCTTTGGCCCCAACCGCCCACCACAGAGGCATGCAGCCTGGGGGGACGGGATGGTGTAAGGCACTGAGGGGGCTGGTGAGGCCCATAGACCAGCCAGCTGCAGGGTCGGAGGCGGGTGATGCTTGGCTGTGAGGAGGCCTGGCCAGTGCTGGGGGGACCCAGCAGGTCTGGAGCACTGTGGAGGCAGGGCCAGCTGGCACACAATGCACCTTCTGGTGGCAGAACTCCAGAGCTACAGGTGCTCTCAGGCTGCTATGCTGCGGTTCCTGGGGGTCAGTGTTTCAATAGGGGGCAGAGCGGGGTGTGCTGCAGACCATGGCCTCTGACCCGAGTGCCCTATGCCCCCACCCCAAATGCTGACCGGGCCTGAGGGGCCCATTGATATGCTGGCCTGAACAGGACTAGATTTTGGCAAAGCAGTAGGGCTCCCCTTTAGGCCAGGGCCCAGGGCTGCAGCCCCTAAAGCCCTGTATACAATCCCCATTACTGTAGAATCTGAGCATCTCACAATCATTCATGGTTTTTACCTTACAACACCCCATTAAGAAGGGAAGTGCTATTATCCTCATCATACACATGAGGAATAGAGGGTATGTCTATACTGCAACTGGAAGTGAGCCACCCAGCCAATGTAGACATACTTCTGTTAGTGAGGCTCATGCTAGTGCACTAAAAATAGCTATGTGGATGGAACAACGCCAGTGGAGGTTCATGTTAACCGTCCAAGATCTCCCTGGGTCTGAGTTTGGGTGGCTAGCTAAATCTTTGCCATTGCCACAACGCTATTTCTACTGTGTTAGAGCGAGTCCTTTTACCATAAATCTACCTACCTGCTCTGTAAAGCTCACCCTCAGCTGCAGTGTAGATGTACCCAGAGAGGCTAAGTGCCTTGCTCAAGGTCACACAGGGATTGAACCAGCTACCACCTTAGCCACTGCACCTTTCTGCATTGATTTTCAAGATACTTTCAAGTTTTTTTGAAATTTGTATCCAGAATCATTTAAACCTGCAATGAGCAGTGCAGGAAATGTTACTTTCATCCAAGGTTGTAGATGCAAAAATAGTCCATGTCTACGCTTGCAAGTTAGGTTGACCTAAGGAGGCTTAAGTCGACCTAACTTAGTCCGTGTCCACACCAGGCTTTCATTAAGTCGACTTAAGAAATTCATTAATTGACTTAATGAAAGCTTATGTTGACTTAATAAGAACTGCAGGTTAGGTTGACCTAACCCTTAAGTAGACTCCCTAGGTCGACCTAAGCACAGTGTGGATGCTTAAGTCCACTTTATTAGGTCGACCTAAGGGCAGTTAGGTCAACTTACTAAGTCCCCTTTCAGGGAAACCACTTTGTTAAGTCAACCTAATAAGATCGACTTTAGGTCGACCTAAAGTCAACCTTATTAGGTCAACTTAATAAAGTCGACCTATCTTTTTGTTGTGTAGACATAGACTAGAAACCTAATTTGTTCTGCATAGTTGTCTTGTTTATAAAGACTCAGGGTCTGATCCTGGAAAATGTGGGAAGGCATTCAACATTATGCTGGAAATACTTGGCATCTCCCACACCCAGACTCAAAGCTTGCAACAGCCAAGTCTGCTCCAAACTCATAGCAGTCAGGGGAGTTCTCCTTCTGATTTCAGTGTGTTCTGGGGTCAAAACCCCCAAATGAGGGAGTTGACTCTAGAACTAGGTGAAATTTTTCATTCAAAACTTTTTTTCACTAAACTGCATATTCCTGTTGACCAAAACGTTTCACCAATTTGTGTTGATCTCTGTGAATTGTTTTGGTATCTTTTTTATTTTGAAATGCCAGGTCAGATTGACAAAATGGACAGGAAAGAGGTCGTCCCTGTAAACCCCATAGTGAAGGCACTCACTTCAGCTGTGGGAGACTCACATTTGAATCCCCCCATTATGGAGCAGGGACTTGCACTAAGGTAACCAGCAAGCCATGGGGTAATTCTAGCATAGGTCAAGCTCTTGACTTCTCCCATTGGAGCTGTTCTACTTGGTATAAATAACTAAATATTCATTGGAGCAGAGACTGGAATCTGGGCATCCCACCTCCCTCACCACAGAGGTCTATCCAAGTCTCTCTCTCTCTCTGGCCTAATGAACATTGAAGTATTTCCCACAAAATGGAATGGCTTCAAAAAGTGAGATTAAGCAAACCCACCCCCCACCACAGAATAGCCAATAGATTGGGGGTTTAGGCCATTCAACTGGGATGTAGACCTGCCTTCAACTTATTGCGCTAGGGTCTTTGAATCTGGCTTTCCTACAGTCTACATGAGTGCGCTAACCACTTGGGCTATTAGGCATAAGAGAAAAGACACCTCCTACTAAGTTTGCTAAAGGTAAGATCCATTTTCAACTTTTCTTTTTTTCTTTTTTTTTTTTTTAAATCACTGTTGAAAATGTCCCAATTCAAAACAAATGATTCCCTTTCACCCAGAATGATTCTTCTTTTGATTTTTTTGATTCACTGAAAACTTAAAAAACAAAAAAACCCAACTTGGTATGAGGTTGACCTGATATTAATATTTTTTTTTATTTTTCACACCTGTCAACGAACCAAAAATCATTTATTCACACAACAGTCACAATCTAATTGCATTAGGCAACCACCGAGTTTATCAAAAATTATCACCTGAAGCTTCCAAATAATAGCAATATTCTCCAAAAAAAATTAGAAAAACAATAGAATACTCACTGCAATAAAATTTAAAGGTACAATTATTATAACTTAAAACACTTCTGACAATGAAATCTGTCTTCAGTAAGCACTCAAGGACCAAGCAAGTATTGATTCATAAAGGAAGTGGGCTAACTAAAAACTGAACAAAATAGTACTGGAAATGTATAGAGACCACTTGAAAATATCTCTATGATAGCAGTGTGCCTGTGATACCAAGGCTCAAATTTTTAAAGCATTGCTCAGCTTTGCAATATAACTGATTTATGTGTGTAAACTTCATTTTCAAAAGCATTTAGGCACTTAGGAAGGGATATTGTCTCCTAAGTGCCCAAGTCTCTTATGAAAATGAATTTTAAGTACCTAAGTCACTTAGGCACTTCTGAAAATTTTACTCTCCTGTTTTTTCTGTACAGTTTGTGCACTTGCCACAGTTGGGCAGAAAACATTTTATAAGCTCTATTTCCTTTTACTACATTATCATCAGGCTCACCATTTCTCTTGCAAGCTTCACGTGCTCATTGTGAAACAAATCAGCTGGAGCATGCAGCCACCAGACAACAGATAGATTTACTGAGAGATGAAGAAAGATTTTCAGTACCTTTTTAAAAAAAAAAAAAAGAGAGAGAGAGGCAGGCTTGTCAACTCCAGCTCAGAGTGAGGAAATCGTAACGGTTGTAAATGCATGACCATTTCCTGAATCAACATAAGATAAATTCTGAGACCGTGCCTGAGGCCGTGCATGATCATTTCTGTGCTCTTCATGCTGGAGCAGGTAAGAACAACTTTTCACTTCTTTTTTTTATGGTCTTTTTTAGAGTAGTTTTTCAGTGGGTGAAATAAAGATTGGCTCATCCCCCTCCCCATATTTTTTACTCACAGAGAGAGCCCAAAATGTTGATTGCAAAGCAATGATCTGTATATCTCTGTATCACTGATGTCTAGGCAATTTAGAATGATTATTTTATATTTTAAAATGACAGCTTATTAATAAAAAGATAACTTTGCAATCCATCTAAAATATTACATCAGGTACCATGGTAGGACAAACAGCTTACCTCAGTTTCAGATGTTCAAATCATCTATTAGAATAAAGGGGCATCAGTTGTAGATTTTGCTTTTAATAAGAACAATAAAAGATTAAATGAACTTTAAGTTGAAAGGGAGGAGAGTCAGCTTCTTGCCTTTGATAGTAAACAAAATGAATAAACATTGTACCCAAATTCTTTATAGATACGTATCTTTAACCTCTGCAGAGTTGCGATTTATAATCATTCTGAGATTGCTCCAGCAAGATGTGTGCAGTAAAGTCTCCAGAATTCACACACGCACATGCTCACAATGAAAATCATAAATAGGCAGTGATATCTTAGAAGAAGATAAAATTCTACAGGGATGTTTGGTGGCTATCTTACAATATAAAAGCAGAACTCTGACAGACTGGCGATAGATGTCTTCTTATAGCACAATGCATGTTGTATCTGCTGCCTTTCGTAATAGAAGGGCAGAGAAACTATATCTGTGTGAAAGACTTCCATTTTTCAAAAGAGTCATTTGTAGGGCATTTATAATAATAACATGATGTCACCAACCTAACGTTTTTCAATGATGCCCTGGAAATGTTCAGATATTGTCAGTTACTTTTCCTCTGCCCACAATCATGTTGACTGACTGTGCCTGTCTTTTCAAATGAGCACCTTCTGGATTTTATAAGTGGAAAAAATAGCTTCACAGATTCTAAATAAAATTTTCAAAAGCCCCTGGGTGACTTAGGACCATAAGTCTCATCAACTTTCAATGGAGTTCCTTAGCCACTTCCGTCTTTGGTACTTATACAACCAGGGCCAGACTAACGTTCCTCGGGGCCTTGAGCTACCCACTCCTTTGGCCCCAAACCCCCACCACGGAGGCATGCAGCCTGGGAGGACGGGATGGTGTAAGGCGCTGAGGGGGCTGGTGGGGCCCATAGACCAGCCAGCTGCAGGGTCGGAGGCAAGTGGTGCTTGGCCGTGAGGAGGCCTGGCCAGTGCTGGGGGGGACCCAGCAGGTCTGGAGCACTGTGGAGGCAGGGCCAGCTGGCACACAATGCACCTTCTGGTGGCAGAACTCCAGGGCTACAGGTGCTCTCAGGCTGCTATGCTGGGGTCCCTGGGGGTCAGCCCTGGCACAATGTTTCAATAGGGGGCAGAGCGGGGGGGTGCTGCAGACCATGGCCTCTGACCCGAGTGCCTCATGCCACTCCCCCCCCACACACACACAATGCTGACCGGGCCTGAGGGGCCCAGTGATCTGCTGGCCTGAACAGGACTAGATTTTGGCAAGGCAGTAGGGCTCCCCTTTAGGCCAGGGCCCAGGGCTGCAGCCCCTAAAGCCCTGTATACAATCCCCATTACTGTAGAATCTGAGCATCTCACAATCGTTCATGGTTTTCACCTTACAACACCCCAGTAAGAAGGGAAGTGCTATTATCCTCATCATAAAGATGAGGAACTGAGGCACAGATAGCCACAATGCTTTTTACTGTGTTAGAGTTAGTCCTTGCACCACAAATCTACCTACCTGCTCTGTAAAGCTCACTCTCAGCTGCAGTGTAGATGTACCCAGAGAGGCTAAGTGCCTTGCTCAAGGTCACACAGGGACTGAACCAGCTACCACCTTAGCCACTGCACCTTTCTGCATTGATTTTCAAGATACTTTCAGGTGTTTTTGAAATTTGTATCCAGAATCATTTAAACCTGCAATGAGCAGTGCAGGAAATGTTACTTTCATCCAAGGTTGTAGATGCAAAATGAGATGCCAAACTGAGACTCTAAAAAATGTTCCCAGTAAATTCTTGGCCAGGATGTATATGTTTGGTCGGTGCAGGAAGACAGATTGGAAACAGTACCACAGAGGAGAAAGGGATAGGTTGGTTGCAGTGATAAAAATGGAGAGATTTACAAGAGAAATTGCCAGTGTGGTAAATGTGGTCTTCTCCCACGAACAAAGCATGTGCGGGCAGGTGACAGGGGATAATGCAATCATAGAACCATAGAGTTAGAAGGGACCACAAGGATCATCTAGTCTAAGCCCCCACCAAGATGCAGTATTTGTCGTACGTAAACCATCCAAGACAGATGGCTATGTAGCCTCCTTTCGAAAACCTCTAAGGAAGGAGCTTCCACGACCTCTCTAGGCAGTTTGTTCCATTGTCCCACTGCTCTTCCAGGTAAAAAGTTTTTTTTCCTGAGATTTAATCTAAAGCTGTGGTGCTGTAGTTTGAAACCATTGCCTCTTGTTCTGCCAGAGAGAACAATTTTTATCCATGTCTTTATGGCAACCTTTTAAATATTTGAAACCAGCTATTATGTCCCCCTTTAATCTCCTTTCCTCCAAACTAAACATACTCCAGAAACCTCTCTTTAAGAAACTATGTTGTTTGAATGGTGAAGAAGGCCTCCCATGACCTCTCTCTAAAGAGTTTTTCCATTGGAACACGGGGAGCAGGGCTCCTCCGGCCTCTCTCTGAGAATTAGCACCTTTGTAGTAGGGGAGAAGGTTTGTTAAAGTTGTTTAGTGGAGTTCCATGTCTATTATCACTCAGTAATTCCATAATGTTTGCTTTGCTTACAAATAAAAGGACGATTTTAAACTGAAGTTTAAGGAAGGAATCCATTGGTAGTTTCCTAGTACTACAACATTAAGATTCAGTTTCCTGCCTTTGAGATTTTTTGCCACATTTTGCGTCCTGTGTTCTTTTGCCTCTGTCCAAAAATGTTTCATTCTATTTAAGTACAGTTTTAAAATGCCATTCTGCTCTGAGAAACAACTTTGTAAAAATGCCAGTGTGGGGTTCCAGGTTCATGGTGTCTCATGGAGTTCCGGATCAGATGTGCTTGAATGACAAGTAAAAAGAAGTTTCTTTGCATGTTCTCACTGCCAGCCCTGAAAACTGTCTGGAAACTGAAAGTGAGGCTGATTTTCTTTCTGGGTCATGTATTATATGAAGGAGGCTTGGTAGTAACTCCATAGTTAGGACTGTGTTCTAAAATTGGACATAAAATAAACAATACATTCTAGTTTTTCTCTAAAAGTTAGTGCCACTTAGGTAGAAATTTCTCATAGAGTTAGATTTGATGCCCGGTGGAGCCTGAGTAGTTTTGGTACAACAGTTCATTTAAAAACAAAAACAAAAAAAAAAAGTTGGGTCAGCCATTATTTATGTCAAAATTGAAAGTTTATGCCTTATGCATACAAACCTGATTGATGGAGGGTAAAGTTCCCAGAATCCTGATGAATATGGGGTAGGCACACAAATCCTTTGCTTTAAAAGCTATGTTTTTCTATCAGATTTTATCCTGCAACAGCAATGGGTAACATGTTCAGCTGCTGATGACTTCTACCACCACAGATCACTGTGTCAGAACCACTGTGTCAGAACCAATTAACCATTGAAATAATTAGAAAATTTATTCACAAAAATCTTCATTCTAAAACATTTAGGATTATTATGTGCAGAAACCCACAAAAGCAGGCAAGTGAAATGTTAAACCACCTACCAATACATATCCTGTACACCTCTGTCAGGGATCTGATCAGGTACCCCCTCCTGGCCACCCACCAGATTGCTATAAAGGCCTCAGCTTCTAGGTTCACCAGTTATTTTAAACCAATGGAGCCCAGCCGCTAGCCCTATTTGGGGATCCCTAGGCACACCCTCAGAGTGCAGCACCTGTGACTAACATTCCCTTCTGAGAGCTGGAACCTGCTGTCCAGCTGCCTTCCCCCTGGGTTCATTGCTGACTGTTCAGGGTCCCCCATACTTAAAAACATTCTCTCCCAGAACTCCACCCCAAGGTGTGAGTCTTCTCATTTACAGTTCTATCTCTCAGCAGGCACGTGGCAAGTTGTGCAGAATATAACACACAAGCACTTTGCCAAGAGTTAACACATCATTGCTTTCTTACTTAACAAATAAAGGACAAGAAAGTACAGAACATTTAGTAATAATTTATAATATCCTTCATTAGTTCACCATTCCCTTGGGAGTCCTCGGGGAACCATCTGGGCTCAGGAAGGCAAGTAAGCAGTGTTTACCCTGCCTCATAAGGCTTTATAGCTCCCATCAGCTTGAGCTGCTGAAAAATGACCAAAGATGCCAAATACATCCGCTGATCTCTTCCCAGACAGCCCAGTTCTCCTGGGAACATGCTGTTTTATTATCTAGAATGATTACACTTTAGAGATTAAGCATTTTAAGTTGACTGCCCTTTTTTGTTCTTCTTCTGCTGCCAGCCTTTGAAATTTCTGTCCAATATGGAGGCAAACGTTTGGTGGTAATACATAGAGCATTCATAATATCACACAGAATTGTATGGGCAGATCCCCAAATGTCATATCCTTTACTCAGAAAAACACATTTGACCCCTGCCAGAACTTTAGTGCACTGCAGACCACAGACCACATACCTTACATCTGCCCTCCTTGGGATACCAGCCTTCCATCACCCACCCACACACGGCCCTTGACTAAAGACTTCCTACACAACCAACTACCACAGTGAAAGTCCATAACTTCCAGAATTGGGGGAAATCATCTGGAAAAGGGGTATGTGCAAAAGAAGTGCTTTAAAACAATCTAGCCTCAGTTTTGGGTAATGAATAAGCACTTTTGGAAATCTGGTCCATCAAGTGCTTTAGAGCAGTGGTTTTCAAACCATGGGTCGGGACCCAGTACTGGGTCGCAGAGCCGAAGGCACTGGGTCGCAGGACGCCCTGCTGCCACTGCCAAAAGATTGGAATGAATTGCTCAAAGATGTAATTGTTGGGTCATGGGCATAAATTATTCTTTTTTTAACTGGGTCTCGAGAAAAAAGGTTTGAAAACCACTGCTTTAGAGCTACCTAGTTCCATTTTAAAAATTGTGATGTTAACAGTGTTTGTGTGAACTTAGAAATATCTTGAGATTTTATCATTTTGAAATATGTTTCTCAATTCTAAACTATTCTTAAAGGTTGTTTTTGTTTGTTTGCTCTTCTTTGCAGTTCACCTGTGTATAGAAAGTAAAATCTGTTACAGTGTGGATGCATCAGCATTGATCAGATGAAAAATTCCCTAGGGATCTACCTGTAAGTCTGACCAATGTTCTGCACTCAGACAGTTGGTTTTTAAGATGAAAAATGTTGCATTTTGAAGCACTCTGTTGTTACCTATAGTGGGCAGACCTGGTGACAGATGGAGTAAAAGAATGTTCAAGAGCACCAGAGGTTCAAGAACAGGTTGTAGGGGAGATAAAGACTAAGGGGAGAGAGGAAGAGACAAGTTCCAGGGAGATGAGAATACAGGCATAGGCTGTGGAGAGGAAGATAAGCAGCAGATAGGAGAACAGGATGAAGAGTGCTATGGGTAGTGGGAGCATACATAGGGTTTGGAGGTATATGCTACAGGGGAAGCAGAAGGAGTGGAGATGAAAAGAAGGGTATGTTCCCACTTGATTACATTCTTTCCAGAACTTAGTCTAGAACCCAGGATTCTGAAGACTTCCATTAACTTAATTCAAACTAGCATGGCCCCGCTGGAATGGCACTTGCTTAGTTTGAATTAGTCAGTTGCATTAAGTTCAATATGCCGGTTAGTTCGAACTAAGCAGTTAGTTCGAACTAACATGGCCACATTGACTTAATTCGAACTAACTAGTTTGAATTAAGCGTTAGTTGGAAAGGTATAATCGAATTTATTAGTTCGAATTAAGGAAGTCCTTAATTCGAACTAATGAAAGCCTAGTCTGGCCACGTCTTAAGTTAGTTCGAATTAAGCTTCCTTAATTCAAACTAACTTGCCAGTGTAGACATAGCCTTAGAGCAACAGCTCTCAACCACTGGGTCAGGACACATACTGTGTTTCCACTCAGTAGTAAGTGTTTCGTGGATAGCTGGGTGGAGGAATGGGCCTGGGGAGGGTGGGCTGGTGTATCCTGTAGAGTGTCCCAAACTGCAAAAGGTTGAGAAACACTGACGTAGAGAACAACAGTTGGCTATAGCTATCAGTTACTCCTTTAGCTCACATGGAGTAGGAGCTCTGCTAAGGATCTAAAGCATACAATGTTGCTGGTGTCCCATGAGGGAGAAGTGGTCAATATGGAACCATGTGACAGCAATTCTATTTGTTCAGTTTGTTTTTTAAGAAACCTAGGAAATTACACACAAATAGTCTATATTAAAAGAAAGTCAAGATTGCCCACTTAGCCAGCTCCCTTTTTTTTTTTTTTTTTTTTTTTTAATATCATGGAAAAAATCCTGTTCCTTCTCAGAATTAATAAAAAGAAATATTGAATATGGATAGAATTCAAGTTTCAAGGATCCCACGGAAAATTTCCCTTAATATATTCCCTGGTACCATTCATAATGCATTGCATAAGGCAGCAGTCATGTGGAAAAATTGTATGTGATCATAATTTGGCTCCCTTGTGTATGTATATTAGAGCAATGATTCCCAACCTATGGTCTGTGGAGCACTGGTGGTCTCTGAGGATACTTTAAGGGGATCGGGGGGAGGTGAGATAATAATATAATCCTGTGTACCTCTTATGTATCATATTCAATGTTACATTATTATTCACAGTGTAATTTGCTTCACAAACATCCTTGTGTAATATAACATTCTTTGAATTGAAATAGTGGTGCTTTTGCGTGATATCAGTGTGAACTGATACTCTTGGCACATTTGATGGTTAGAACGTGGTCTGCAAAAGTTCTCAGTGGTGATGTAGGGGTCTGCATAAAGGAAAAGATTGGAAACTACGTATTAGAGCTTTCCTGAGCAACCCTAAATCTGGCATTTCCTAACTTCTGAGTGCTTGACTCTGCAACCTTAATTTTCATTAAGAACTAAGACAAGTGGCTAGGCAATATCTATGCTGCAAAAGTGACCTGAATCATAGGATTGGAAGGGACTTTGAGAGTCTAGTCCCCTCATGACAGGACTATTGCACTCATGGCAGGACTAAGAATTACCTAGACCAGTGGTCCCCAGTGTTTTTGGCTCAAGGGCCAAAAATATCACTTTTACAACCCTGAAGGGCCGTCAGTCTACCAGCTCATAAAATCATTATTGATGTACACAACATTAAGGACTATAAACCATTACATGTTTAAAGGAAACATATAGTGCAAAGCAAATACAAAATTGAATCTGTTAAAGTTCATAGAGTTACAGCAACAAATTATTTGCAGTGTGTCACACACCCACAGACAAAGCACTAGCGTAGATGAGTGTTGACTGTCACTACACAGTGAAGCACACGGCCTGGCAGCTAAGTTGTTGGGTGGCCTGCAAGATGCAAGCGAAAACTAGAAGGCACTAATTTTTAGAGTCCAGCCTCTCCTTAGTGAGGAAACTGCCTCCTGCTGATCTGCCATTACCCTGGCTGCAGAAGGGAAACTGCATACATCCTGCAGCCCTGTGAGCTCCACCCGAGTCCCTAGGCAGTGTCTCTCTTCTGCAGCCAGTGGGGATGGAAGATTAGTGCTCCCCTCTCTCTGGCTCCATCAGAGACTCCCGTTCTTATGGATCCAAGCACAACGCTTTGCCATGCTCCCTGCTACAGGCAGGAGGAGAGGAGCGCTGATCTCCCATCCCTTTAGCTGCAGTGGAACGTGCACTGGTCTTGTCGACCCACAGCAATGTGCTCCTCCTGAGTCCTTAGGCAAGTGGAAGGAGAGTGACAAGCCGCCCTGAAACACCCTGCAGGCCACGTTAGGCTTGTAGGCAATGGGTTGGAAACCACTGATCTAGCTCATCTCTGACAAGAGTTTGCCTAACTTGCTTTTAAAAATCTCAAATAATGAAGATTCCCCACAATCTCCCTGGGCAATTTATTCCAGTGCTTAACATGACTTAGAGTAAGTCTATACTGACAGTGGCAAAGTCGCCACCATCAGCACGATCTTCCGGGTTCGATTGAGCCATCCATGTGTGGTGTATGAAGGCACGGACTCCGGCTAAGGCAAGCACGAAATCATTTTATTAGCAGGTTACAGCCATTCTTATACCCTACAAAATGGGTACTCAGTAGCTTTCCATATCACCAGGCTCACATCCAAGTCAGCAATTTTTTCGTCAGTCCCTGACCCGGTCATTTGGCTACAGTTCCTTGGCACGCGGGCACGCCATGTTTTTGTTTACCAGACTGGTTCCTAGAATTCCCATGCCTCAGCTATTTTTCTCACATCAAGTTCTTGTCCTTTAGTTACCCTTTAACTATTCCTTCTTCCAAGTGTACAGATCATGGGCCTGGGTCGATATACTGCTATTGGTGGGTCTCCACATCCATGTAGTCGCGCTCAATCAAAAACAGAACCAGAGCTGTAACACCATCTCTGTAACCATAGTAACACTATGCCAACTGGAAATGGTAGGCAGTACAATGTGTAGGGAGCAGTTAAGAAGATGTTGGTGGAGATACACAAGGCATTTTACATACCTTGCCTATCTCCCATCAACTGCTGTCGAAAAGCGCGGCAAGTGTAGACTAGGGTTCAGGCTGGCAAACACACATGCACTTGATTCAACCGAAGTGAATGGGACTCTTTCCACTGATTTTAATAGGAGCTGGATTCATCCCCAAGGTAGTAGAATGAATCTGTGGTAACCTGATTAATTATTGACAGTCAGTGCCAGACACCAACCCTCTAAGAAGGCTCCATTCTAAGGAGCCAAGCGGAAAGACAACAGCCCCACCACAAATCAACACCATAGTGATGCATTACAGAGGCATAGAGAGAGATCTGCTTACAGAAGTGCTTTGAGGGCAATAATAAATTTTTCCAGGCTGATGGTAAACCCCTGACCAAGCGACAAACCTGGGAGAAAATAGGTGCTCCTCTCCCTAAATTGCCTGTGGAGCCTGATCCTGTAGGTTTACTCAGAGACCACTTAACCCCCTTATAATCATTAGCCCAGTAGTTAGGGTACTCATTGGGATGTGAGAGATCCCCAGTTCAAGAACCTGCTGCAGTTGACGAAGAGAAAGGAATTGAACAGGGATCTGCTACCTCTCGATGAGAACCGTAACCACTGGTCTATAGAATTGTTCTAACTCTTTCACTGACCCCATGAATATTTAATTATTTAATTAAAGTGGACCAACCTTAATAGGTGAGACTGAGAGAAACCCACATCAGACTCAGTATTCCATGTCCCTCAGGCCTACACTCAAAATTGCTATCAATGTGACACACTTGTCTGCCAATGCCAACCACTACATATATGGATAAGATTAGCAGCAAAATTAGACACCATGTGGAGCCTTTCTTCCCATACGACCAAATCAATTTATTACCAATATATTGTCTCCTTCAGCTTTGCCTTGTAAATCTGAAAGCATCATAAATAAATGGGACATTTTCTCACATAGAATAGGCCAAAAACATACAAGCTAGACAAGTGCTACCAACACAGCCCAGGAGTTTGCAGCAAGAATATTTTTGCAGCCAGCACTGGGCCTGATTGTGTAACATGTTGCACCCTCATGTCCTGTTAATTTTAATGGGAGCTAGCCATGCTCACCTGTGGGCCCATTCACAAAACAGAGATGCCCTGGGCAAGGAATGCCCTGTCTCAGACTGCATCTGACTCAGCATTTACAGATGGGTTTTATAGTGTGGCATCCAATATTCTCTCATTAATTCTGACCCTATTTTGCAGCCTTTTGCATCCAGGCTGCAAAGACTTCCAGGGCAGGCCCACATTTGAGTGAGTGAGTGAGTGAGTGAGTGAGTGAGAGAGAGAGAGAGAGAGAGAGAGAGAGAGAGAGAGAGAGAGAGAG
>ML686006.1:97826-130610 GCA_007922175.1 Pelusios castaneus | reverse complement strand
GAGAGAGAGAGAGAGAGAGAGAGAGAGAGAGAGAGAGAGAGAGAGAGAGAATATGACTGTGAAAATATCAAACCTATTCTGATAATAATCTCACAGCTTCAACTCTTCAGAAGATCAAGTAGGGCCCAGGACTGCAAACCTGTAGCTGTGGGGAAAGTCATCTCCATAAAAGTTCTCCTGGGGAGATTTCTCTCTCTTCGGCCTACCCTTGCAAAATAGGTCGTAGGGCCCACCTCCAAACCTCAAAATAATACCCAAACTAATTCTAAAAAGCCATGGTGGTTATAATGAGGAATAGCCTTTCCTCTCTAAGTCCAGTCCCTGTTGTCAGAGAAGAAATGTCATCACCTGACAGTTTGATGGCTTATGAGAAGCATCATAAAAACTAGCATCTTAATTAGCACTTTTAATTTCAGCCTTATTCGAGAGGGTAAGTATAATATCATTGCCCTTTTCTCCTTGGTCTTTGCTCATTATGTACCCAGTGGGATTTTTACAGTATGTCTACATTGCAGCAGCCTGACCTCTGGGACCTCACACCTCATAGGGTCCTAGAGCCCTGGCTCTAGCCCAAGCTTGTATCACCACACTGCAATGAAACAGCTCTGCAGCCTGAGCTCCAGGGCTATGTCTACACTTGCAAAGTTAAGTCGACTCTGTTAAGTCGACTTAACAAGGTCGACTTAAATTTGACCTTGTTAAGTTGACTTAACCATAGAGATAGCCATCCACACTGGCTTTAAGTTGACGTAAGAAGTCGATTTAAGGCTTAAGTCGACCTTCAGAGGTGGTGTTATTAAATTGACTTAAGCTGTTATTAAGTTGATTTAAGGAAGTGCTTAAGTCGACTTAATAAAAGCCCAGTGTGGATGCGGCTTTGTGTAGGTCGACTTAAGCGTCCTTAAGTCGACCTAAGTTGCCAGTGTAGACACACCTCACAAGCCTAAGTCAGCTGGCACAGGTCTGCCACGGGTGTCTAATTACCATGTAGACCCACCCTTGGATTGTTCTGATTTACAGCTCCCTGTATTTTAGTCCAGCAACCCAATCATCAGATCACCTCCACTTTTATCTTTCTCTGAGATGAAGACAAACATTAAAACTTTTCTGAAGTAGACTATCTGTTCTTTCTATGTGATTATTCCCCCTGACTGGTTAAGAACAGCCCACATGCTATTATTTTGGTTACTTTTCTCATCCACCGCAATTCACTTGTCTTTCTTACCCACCTACTCTGTATTGTCTTTTAGATTCTAAGTGTTTCAGAGCTGGGTCTCTCCTTTACAATATGTTTGTACAGCACCTAACACAAAGGAGGCCCCACTTGGTTGGCCTCTAGGCACCACTGCTATATAAATGTTAAATAATAATCATAAAGCATAAGTGTCAGATCAATAAAATATAACAAGAGATTTCAGTGACAATAGAAACAACCAGAGTCCTGTGGCACTATAGAGACAGTAGAGAAACCTATAGCAAATAAAAACTATACAATTATCCAACTAGCTTGGCTAATTGGTTGTGTAATAATAGAAATCTTGATTATAGAAAAGAAATGTTACGTAAGAAATTAGAATCTTTCATTTAAGGGCAAAACCCTGTTCCATCAAAGTCAGTGGCAAAGCTCTCATTGAGTCAAAGGGGAAAATATTCAGCCCATTCTCTGTACCATGACCCTGTCACCTAGAATCTGTCTCATCTGCAGAGACATACCACTGCCAGCTTTAATGGCTCTAGAATGGCTAATAGCAGTGCAGATGCAGCAGGACAGGCCTCGGTGTGAGCTGTAGAAACCCATCTGGAACCCAGTCCAGGCTTCATACTCGCATTGCTAACCCACACTGGAGTCTTCCCCACAGTATCTTCATGACAGGTTTTAGTGAGCTAGCTAGATTAAAGCTAATGCAGGAATTCCTATCCTCATGGCAATCATACCTCTGAGTGAAGCCTGAATGTGCCCTCCGTGTCGTGCTGCTTCCTCCTCTGTGAATGCATTTCCTCTCATTATAGCTAAACCACTTTTGAAGTGGTCAGAATGTGAAGCTGCAACATAGCGCAAGAGGCATAGCAACGTTTGATTAAAAGGTAATTCAAGTTATCATTAGCATTTAATATTCATTGCAATAGCCCCCAGGGGCCTTCACCAGGTCATGCCTCCAGAGTATTGCACAGACATATAATAAAGAACTGTTCCTATCTCAGAGAGCTTTTTCTTTTTCTTTGTCTTTATCAAACACAAAGAATGAACATTGACTTCAGCCACTGTCTGTCCCCTTCTACACCATGATCCTGCAAAAATATAGGCATGTGCTTAGAGTTATGCACAGGATTGTCCCTGGGGGGGTGAGTGGGACAACGGTCCTGAGCCCCATAGTTTGGTGTGCCCCATGCTGCTCCCACCCCACTGACTTTGGCAGCAAGCCAGCCCAGGACCAGGACAGGGGACTGGGACCTGGCCTTTGAGCTGGCCTCCCCCACCTCTGGGGGGTGGACCAGTTGGCCCAGGGGCGGGGCAGGAGCACAGTGCCTGGCCTCTGGCCCAGGGTTGCCCTGAACCCCAGCGCCACAGGGGAGCAGGGGCCCCCACTGGCCAACTGGCCATGGGCTCCACCCACCCTTATGGATGGCCCTGGTTATGCATGTAGATAATGCAATGGGATTGAACATGTGCGTAAATTGAGTAGGTGTCTTCTGTCCTGTCTGCCCTATTTTTCCCTGTTGTCCTTAGAGCCTTACCTAACCATGGCAAATTTCCTACAGCTTTCCCATTGCTGCTAACACTGGTATCGCTATAGTGTAATTGTTCATTTGTACCTTGTCTGTAAGAGGAGCTACCAAAATGGCTAATGTGGGCAGCGTCTACACTGGCAAATTAAGTCAACTTAAGCTTGTCTTAAGTCGACTTAATTTGCCCTGCGTCCACACTACACTTTGCTTAAGTCGTCTTAAGCAGCTTGCTTAAGTCAACTTAAGGAAAATAAAGTCGACTTAATGAAAATTAAGTCAACTTTATTAAACCACCTTTCTACTCAACCTAAGGCTTAATTCGACTTTCTAAAGTTGAATTAAGCCAGTGTAGACATGGGGTAGCCCTAAGTCGACTTAGGGCTACCCCAGGACTGCACCACTGTTCTCCTTGCCGGGGGGGGGGAATAGGGGGAGCCCGGCATGCCCCCAAAGGGCAGGGCAGAGCCCTGTGTGTGATGCTGTGTGGATTTAGGGAAGCATTTATGATTTTATTTTCAATGGATATCTCATAAATGCTCTATAATCTATAGAAACTATGTCATGTTTGGTATCAATAGAAAGGTAGTAATTTGCTGGGAATGATTATATAATTTATGTCCAGGAATTCTATTTGGATTAGAAGTTAGGAATTGGGTATTCTATCTGTACTTTAACTTATGTTATTTTATTGAAATACCTGTGCATGGGTGTGTCAAACCATTGTGTCCTTAATGTTTAGGAATGTACCAGGGATAATGGACCCAGGGACTAAACTGATGAGCCATTAAGGACACAATGGGTGTATTCCTTATGTCCTTAATGGCTCATCAGGATACTCCCTGGGACTATTCTACCTGGAAAATTCCTAAACATTAAGGAGACAATGGTTGTTCACACCCTCCCATCTAAGGCTTTCCTCCAGAATGACACAAGTTAAAGTATAGATATAACATCAAATTCCTAACTTCTAATCAAAATAAAATTCCTAGACATAAACTATATAATCATTCCCAGCAAATTACTACCTTTCTATTGATACCAAACATGACATAGTTCCTATGGATTATAGCATTTATGAGATATCCATTGAAAATGATATCATAAATGCTTCCCTAAATCCAGACAGCATCACACACAGGGCTCTGCCCTGCCAGGGTCCTGTCCCCCTTTGCCCCATTGCACAGAGGGGGTGCCCCCCCCACCACCGTGGACCTGCCCAATAAAGTCGACCTAGAACATCCAGTGTGGACGCTCTAGGTCGACTTCGTAAGTTCCCCTTTAAGTTGACTTTAATTTTAAGTGTAGACACACTAAGTCGACTCAACTAAGTCAACTTTAAGTCGACTTAAAAGTGCAAGTGTAGACATAGCCGTGTTGATTAGTTTTGCTCTGAAAAAAGTCTAATACTCTTAACATAGTGTTAAAACCAACTTCTCTATATTTGGGCTCCCCCCGCTGTTAGTAAAACCTCTGCTGTCGAACCACCATCACCTCCTGCAAGAATTTACTAGACAGTCTCTCCAGTAGAGATGAGGTCATGTATTGTATAGCATTGCTAAAGAGAACGTATGACTTCTTCATAATAGCAACACACAAAGAGACCTTAAAAAAAATCACTTCATGTTTGTCTCCTGGACAATGCCCATCTGTCTTAGATGACTAGTGCTTAGACCAGTTATACAGCATCTCAAAATCCTAACTATTTTGTTTCTTATTATATCTAATATCAAAATGCATTCATGGAAATAAAAATATGAATAATTTTCATAACCAGTACTGAAAGATCATGTAAACTGAACTATCCCTTTGTTTTCCCTCAGAAATGGTCCCTTCAATAAAGGGCTAAAGGGTGGGTGGGAAACTGGCACCTGTTCTTTGGATAAACAAGATGGATTCAAGTTCTACAGTGGCCATCGTAACTTCCACTAGCCTGACAAAATTAACTGATGGTTTTGTGTGCTTTCCCCTGTTGTTTGTGGACGTTGTCTTACATGGGCTGCCCCTCCTCTGACTTGCAGATTGTTTCAACCACTGCTTCCTTATTTCTCATACCTTCTACTTAACTCTTTGGTATGCTGTTTCATGGGCTGCGGGATTAGGTCTTCTATTTTCACTTTTGTTCCCTGATTTTGGTCTATGAATAGATTGTGTTCTTTGCCACAAGTAATGGGTGTGTGAGGACTGTGGTACCTTTTTTTCAGCTGGTTTAATAGCAGACAGGAAGAAAGAGTGTGAAGACTTGATAAAAAACGGTTTGGCAGGGAAGGAAGTTTTGTCTGGCTTTTATTCAGAAGTCACCTTCCATTCTCCTTCCTTTTGCTGATCACTCTTTTTTTTTTATGTTGGACATTAATGCTATCATAGGAATTATTACAGATGTATCACAAATGCCTTTAATGGTGACTTGGTTCTCCACTACCTTCCTTATACTTTGTGCAGCCACACACTCTTTTGCTCCTGTTGTGAATTCATGGTGCAGACAACAACAGGAAGTTGCACGAAACACTGAAATGTTATGTTGGGGTTGGTGGCTGTGCACAGCTATTATTCTGTGTGCCTTCCGTACATCTAATTCTGTTTAGCAAATGATGCCTGAAGCCCACAGTTTCTTACTGATCCATGATACAGTATGATTTTCTGGGCCTGATTTTCATTTATTGATCACCCCTTTATGTTCATCCAGCAGCACAAATCGGCCCTAAAGAAGTAGAAAAAGCCGCCTGGGAATAGTCACAGTGCAGCTGGTCTCCTTAGCTTTAAACTTGTCCTACTCCCAGCCCCAGGCACAGGGAATATGTCAGGATAGGGATGGAGCAAGCAGTGCTTAATTTGTAGTGAAAGAGGTGCTGGGGCTCAAGCAATTAGGTGCTGGGGGGAGGGGAAGGTTTTTAATTTTTACTTTCATAACTTTTGCTGCAAGCCCAGAGGTGCCAGGGCTAGGAACTGCCAAACCTAGAGGTGTTGGGGCTCAGTCCTGGCACAAATTAAGCACTGGAGCAAGTCAGGCATGTGGCAGGGACATAACTGCAATGCACTGTGCTATCGTTATTCCCCACTCCCCATCAGGCTGTTCTAAATTGCATGAAAGGTGGGGCAAGCCCCCACAGGCCTAAAAATGAGAAGTGCAAACCAGCTTCTCCAATTATCTCCCTCCAAAGCTTAGGGTCAGAAGAACTGAGACCTCTGGTTTTCAGTAAAGAGCATGGTCCTGCCCTTCTCCTCCCAATATGGGCAAAACTGCAATAAGGATGAAGAGAAAGAGAGGAATCAGGCAATGTTCTTCCCCAACCCACCTCTTCTGTGTACCCGCTGGGCTGGTTATACACCTGTAAGTGCAAATCATAGGCTGCAGAACTTCACCCATTCACTCCATAACCCTTTGGCTGAGTTATTGAAATCCTCAGATCTTGAGAGATGGTAATCACATCTATTACTATTATTTATTATTGCAGGAATGAACAGATGTAATAGCTGTTACCTTGTGTGATATCAAGCTCTGAGACCTCCAGAAGAAAAAGGTAAGTCTTAGCAGCCTGAGCTAAAGATTCAACATCTAGGTGGGAGCCGTAACAGACCCATACACAGAGGGAGAAAGATAACACAGTGGGTTACATAAATACTCCAAGATTTGTCTACGGGGGGGGGAGATGGGAGAGGGGTTTAGCATGAGCTTTCTATAGGAAAGTGCATTCTAACCAAATTAACAGTCTCAAAAAATGTTGGTGGCTTTCTGTACTATGTCTGTGATTGAGCTGCCCCTGCCCACAATCACTTTATACACCCAAGTTTCCAAAGAACCTCTTTCAAATAACCAAAGCCTGCTCTTTTCAGCTATACTTGTGTGATGTGAGGTTATGTGGCTTTCTGAAATTGCTGAGATGTGTTGTGAATAATCTATTAAATCAAAAATCCCCACCCAGTATATAACGAGAACAGAAACCAGCTTGCTTTACATTGTGTAATAGTAGGCACTTTATACAGGTCTACTGAAATGCAGCCAGAAAAATCTCACTGTATCCTGAAATTTCTTGAATACAAACAAACCTGAAAGAAAAAATATTTTGGGAAATGTCTGTGGAGATTACACCTTTTCTTTCTCTCAGAAAATGATTTATTACAATCTAGGCAGCTGAGAATCACATTCCAAATGCCACGCAGAGAGCAAGATTTTCTAAAGTAAGAAGAGACTAGTGTTACCTCTGTTTTTGGGTTCCCAACTTGAGCTGCCTTAAAGAGGCCTAATTTTCAGAAAATAGCTGAAAAAGCAGTCCTCTTCATGTGTCTCAGGTAGGGCTTCCAGAAAACATGACACCCAAAAGCACTAATCATGTTGGAAAACCTTGCCCCTAACTTTTGAATTATTTCCTTGGCCTTTTTCCATCATGGTTATCTCATGGAGTTACTAAATATACTTCATTGGGCCTTCAAAAAGTTATGTTACAGGGGAACAGCCTTAGGCTCTGTCCTGCAAAATCATCACACATGCTTAGCTTTACTATGTTAGCAGTCCCACTGCAAACAAGAGGACTGTTCACATTTTTAAAGTTATGCATATATATTAGGGTTTGAATTTGAAACATAAGGGTTTAGTTTCTACAAGGGGCTTTATAAGAACACATTTCCCTGCTGTATGGTCCACCATACTGTCCCAGCTCATTGTTACCTACTTTGGGGGTTGCTGGTGTTCCTAGCATTCCCAGCAGAAGTTGGCATAAACAAAAGTAAATCTAGTCTTGATTTTTACAATTTTATGAGAGGGTTTTAAAACCTGGATACAAAATTGTCTCTCTACCATGGACAAATTTAAATGAAGAATGGGTTGCCTAGGACTCATAGAAGAACAGAATCATCTTCTGAAGCTAAGGAGCTAATACGTTACAGCAAAAGGCTTCATTTTACAATAAGCAATAAGTGCTCATAGGCCAAATCAGATTAGGCAGGCCAAATCAGATTAGGCAGGCAGGCAGCTGTTGGCAATTTCCATACTCTTACCATTCCCTTTATATTAATAATACTTAACCCTTCTATAACAATGTACACCTCCAAAGCAAAAGGCAAGCATTGACTAAATAATGCTCACATACTCCTACTAGGTAAATAAGCAAGTGGTATCATCTCCATGTTTTAGATGGGGAAACTGAATCAGAGAGAAGTGACTAGCCATAAATCACACAGCAAGACTGTGTCAAAGCCACATTAAAACTGAGAATGATCTGAGTGCCAATGTCATGCCCACTCCTATAGTGTCAGGGAACCAGCTGCAGCAGAGTCAGTCAAGACACAGGAAAAAGCTGATCCTAGAAAGGACTGCCTAATTGATTGAATTTCCTGATTGGTAGAAGGATAGACTCTGCAGCAGCCAGAGCTTGGTGCTACTTAATGTATTTAAGAACTGCAGTGTGCTTACAGTGACTATTCTCCATTCTTAATTCCTCTGACCCCTCTTCTGATTATATTTCTGGCTCACCTATTTGGCATCTTATCCCTGACTCTGATCTTTGTCTTTGCTCTTTACTGTGCCCCTATATGTCCCATGGTCCTGACTCTTGAATCCAGCTTGGCTCTGCTCTAACCTCTGGCCATGGCCAACCCTGTGGCTCTGACCTTTAGGCATGACCACCCTCATCTGAGCTGTGTCTTTGACATTCATCCAGACCATACTAGATCTCAACTGATCCCTGGATCTTTCAATTGACCGACACTGATGGTATGATATGGTTTTGGTGAGGGATATTTCCACAGAAAACTGTAGGAAGGCCTATAATGATTTCATGTCACTCTTGATCATACTTTTTTGGAACAAATGATAATGAAGAGATCTAGCCAGAGTGTTAGCCTGGGCCCAGTGCGTGCCTGGACAGGACATGCAAAGTTTTGATTAGTGTTTCATAGATACCCATGCGCTGTAGGCATATTCAACAAGGTGGCTAATATCTTTACTACTTTGTCATCATACATGAATTATTCATCCTCTACAACAACTGCATCCATACACAAAATTGTCTGCTAGCATTCCTGCTACTTTCATAGATATACATGGTAAGAAAAAAAGGGGGCAATGGTGGGGGGGGGGGTTGGTTTGTTTTTGTGTATGGTTGTGTTTGGTTTGCTTTTGCACAGCGGATGAAAGCCAGGCTGGAACTCTGGTGGTCAATGAATCTCTTCTCAAACACTGTCCTGAACTACATTTAGTTAATAAGGGTGCCAAAATTCAAAGAAAGCTGAAATCATAATTAGCTAACCAGTTTTTACCTTCCACGTCCCTCAAATGATGGAATTTAGAACAGCAAATCAAGAGTCAGACAGACATAGGATAAGATCCTGATTCAAATAGTGCTAGTGCTAGGTTATTGTTTTGCTCTTAATAAAATATTAACAGTATAGGCAGCCAGTTTGCACATGATGTGACCTAAAAATAGAAAACTAGAATAAACACATGTTCACATTTCAAAAAGTGGTTGATTTGTCTTGTGATTCACGTGGCCATTTAAAAATGTTTCCTGTTGTGGTGGTATAAATTCTTTCTTTTAAAAAAATACAGTTTGGCGGATGAATTTCTTATGCCTTCTAGTGATCATCGATACAGTAGAATAATTTACTACTGCATTATAGTGCAACTAGTAAATAAAATAAAGCATATTTTTCTGCGATGTCATCATCCATATATTGCTATGCTAGAATAAAATGTATTAGTCAATTATAGTGTAAAAGTAAGCAATGCATGTATGATAGGTGACAGTGTAGCATAGAGGTAACATCTGTAGAGATGGTATGGGAGTGGTGGAGTGGATCTGAGCAAACCACATTGCATTTTGTTTTTGATATTTTTTTAAAGAGTTTCGCAGAAGTGAAAGAGGAAGAAAGAGGGACCAGCACTAAGCAGCAATACCATGTAAAAACAATCTTTTTCCTTACCGTGTGAGAAACAGCTTTTTTATCATTCCAGTTTATCTTTAGTATCTCAGATGTCTGAATATTCTGTCTTTGTTCACTTGGACTGCTGGCAAGAGGGTTTTAGAAAAACTTTAAAAATAACATGTCCTTCCTACATTTTTTCATAAAAATTAGACTTTATAATGTTAGCTTTAAAAAAAAAAAAAAAAGCCTGAAATTCTGCTTTTGAATGGAAGGAGTGTGTGATGTGAGAGAGACTGAAAGAAATTGAAAGAAGAATATTCTAAATTTGCTTTCCTGAAATTCACATTGACAGTCTTCTTTGAAAAACTATGATTCGTTCAGATTATCAGAGCAGTGCTGGAGGTTTAGCCACATTTTCCATTAAACTTAATCCCCTGCACTACTTCAGTAAAACTAACCATTATATTTGTATTCTGTTTTCTTTGGGAATGTAGGTGCTATATAATTTCTGTCACTGGGCTGACTGGTCACCCCATATCTTTGTTATTTTAGCAGTCACAAACAATGACATTAGGATATCTGTGGAAACTTCAAAATGTCACTTCATTCCTTCTTCTCCACTAGCAAAATCCTTATGAGTGATCTTGCACATCCATTGTACCTGATGTCATGGCTAGCACTTCTTCTTTTGGTACCCCTTTGAGCTATTGTTCCCTTTTTCAAGTGGATTGCCACCAAACAAGTGTTCTGTCAGTTCTTCACCAAACAGGATAGTATATTTTAAATCGTCTTACTCACTTCAGTACAACATTTGTTTGACAGATTAAATAGTGAAAATGTTTTATAATTCACACATGCACACATGCTTTAGACAGCAGATTAACTGTCTGCTTCATTCTAGCAGTGAGTTATTTTATTAAATAAAGAGTAGTTCAAGAGTTTAAAATTGAGAAAACAATGTTTTCAGAAAGAACACTCATTTCCTTATGCTTCGCCTACTGTACAATAGAAATATGAATTAGCTCTGGTCCCATAAAAATTCCCATTGGCTATAAATGAAGAAAAGAAGCCCTAAAACAGAAAAGAAAATTGAATAATAGTAAAGATAAGCCCACCAAAGGAAGAAAATAGAGACTCGCTGAGGAGTGCTGATTTTCTGAATCCATTTACAGCAGCTAGACAAAAGCATAGGTTTTCAAAAGTGCTCTGTACTGAAGCCAAGGACAGATTCTAGCTTTTGGAGAATGGCTAGATGGTTGCACCAGATTCCTGGTTGCAAGTCAACAATTTTCTTTGAAACAAGCTCTTCCACAGCAAAGTCTCTTCTATGATCCAATAAACTCTAGGAAGCAGGGGAGGAGGGAAGAAGAGAAGGCCTTTTATATAGAGGAGGCCTCAGGAAAAACTAGAATTCAACCTTTTGATGTTCTCAGTGAAATTCAGTGTATTATTTTACATTGACTTCTTACTTTGAACAAGGTTCAGGCTCCCCTTAACATGGGACACAACAATCATTGCAATGCCTCTTTGGAAGATAGGGGAGAGGACATTTTAAAAAGAAAAAATCTCCAAAGGATACTGGAACTTGCACGGTCCTCGTAATAACCTTTTCAGTACTTTCTCATGACTTGATTCAGAATCAGATACACATCTATCACATTTTCCACCACCATAAAAATCATTCTGAGGCTTCTGTGGCCCTGTGTTTATGTATTTAACCGGAAAATTGGACATATACTCAGAGACTCATTTGTGTTTCTTTAAGATAATTGTCACTTAAAATAAAAGTAGCCGACTGCTACATCAAAGTTTAACCTGGGAAAGGAGGATGGGGACCACAGATTATATCTGTGAATAGCTGTAAATGCTGTAGCAAGCTAAGAATTTGGGTTTGCTCTTTGTAACCAGATTGATCCATGAGAATTCTTTTGTTTGCTACCTTATGGAATGCAAAATAAATAAATAAAAAAGTGAGAAAGCACAAATTGATTTTTAAATAAAGCTAATAACACTTTTTGAGTCATAGCATCTAATTTTAAAACCCTTCTTTTTAACTTCTCCAGAATTACAAATTGTGCAAGACCAAATTTGAGATTTGTGCTCAGTTTTTACTCAGATCTTGAGCTGGCAAACTACCCTCAAAGTCAATGGACATTTTCTTGACTAAACACTTAGTAAAGATGCCTTTTCATTTGCATTTGAATTTAAAGAATTTGTTTCTATCTTCTAATATAATTCCTATAAATGCACACACCTGATTTTACATGGAGTATTGTAACAGGGGCATATGCACTCACAGTGTAGTGCTAGATGACTACATATTACGATTCTCTTGGATGTGTAAGGCTGTTAGTTCACTGTACAGATCAGAGGGTTCATTTTGCTGAAAATGTCTGCAAATAATTCCCATTTCTTCTAAGTTATGTGCCTGTATGAAAGATGGGATTTATGCTAAATAAAGCACAGTCTTATAAATAATAACTCCACACACACACACACACACACACACACACACACACACACACACACACACACACAGAAAGAAAGAAAGAAAGAAAGAAAGAAAGAAAGAAAGAAAGAAAGAAAGAAAGAAAGAAAAAGAAAATTAGTGATCACTTAAATGCCCAACTCGCGTTTTTAGTCATAATGTTACCCATAAAACTCCCATTCAGCTGCTGGGGGAAGACAGGCTTTTGGCTGCCTAAGTCACATTTGGAGCCCAGTCCAGTTTATGTGCTCAGAAGCTGTCTAAATCCTCACTAAACAGCTGGTGGGAGGGGCGGAGAAGCTCCCTTATAAGCGTTAGTTAGTGCACATCTCTCTGGTCAGCATCTCCCATTGGCTAGCTTAAACAGCTTCCTGCCTAGCATGCAGGCTTTGTGTTCAAGTCTCCTCCTCATTCATTGTTTAGGGACCCTAGGTGCCTAACTCAGGCACCATGGATTCCAGTGTGTTCCTGTGATTTTCTAGGCACCTAAAAAGTAGGTGCTGTGATACTCATCACAACATAGACTCATAGACTCTAAGGTCAGAAGGGACCAGTACAATCATCTAGTCTGACCTCCTGCAAAAAGCAGGCCACAAGACCTCACCCACACACTCCAGCAATAGGCCACCAACCTATGTCTGAGTTATTTACCTCCTTAAATCATGATTTAAGGACTTTAAGATACAGAGAATTCACCGGTAGGTGAACCATGCCCTGTGCCACAGAGGAAGTCGAAAAACCCCCAAAGCCCAGGCCAATCAGCCCTGGAGGGAAAATTCCTTCCCAACCCCAAATATGGAGATCAGTTAAACCCTGAGCATGTGGGCAAGTCTCAACAGCCAGTTACCCAAGAAACAATTCTCTGTAATAACTCAGAACCCACCGCATGTGCCCTCCTTCCTTAGGCCACTTGTATATCCACCACCCGTAGCCAAAGATCAGTCAATTTCCAAAATAGGCTAATCATACCATCCCCTCCATAAATTTATCAAGCTCAGTTTTGAAAGCAGTTATGGTTTTTGCCTCCACAACTTCCCTTGGAAGGCAATTCCAGAACTTTACTCCTCTAATGGTTAGAAACCTGTGTCTAATTTCAAGCCTAAATTTCTTGATGGACAGTTTATAACCATTTGTTCTGGTGTCCACATTGGTGCTGTACTCAAATAATTCCTCTTCCTCCCTGATATTAATCCCTCTGATGTATTTATAGAGAGCAATCATATCCGCCCCGCAACCTTCTTTTGGTTAGGCTAAATAAGCCAAGCTTCTTGAGTCTCCTCTCCTAAGGCAGGTTTTCCACTCCACAGATCATCCTTGTAGCCCTTCTCTGCACCTGTTCCAATTTGAATTCATCCTTTTTAAACATGGGGGAGCAGAACTGCATGCAATATTCCACATGGAGTCTCACCAGTGCCTTGTACAGCGGCACCAACACCTCCCTGTCTCTACATGAAATACCTCTCCTGATACATCCTAGAACCGCATTAGCTTTTTTCACGGCCACATCACATTGGTGGCTCGTAGTCATCCTATGATCAACCAGTACTCCCAGATCCTTCTCCTCCTCAGTCCGTTCCAACTGATGCGTCCCCAACTTATAGGAAAAATGCTTGTTATTTGTCCCTAAATGCATGACCTTGCACTTCTCATTATTAAATTATTAAGTCGACTTTAAGTTGACCTTATTATGTTGACTTAGAGAGTCTACACGAGACTCTCTAAATTGACTGGATAGGTCGAGAGGAGCCTCGGTTCCCCAAACTAGGAGAGCCGCGGTTTCCCCTAGGGAGAGCCAGCTGCACAGGGCTGGCAAGCCGCTGGCAGTTTGTCCCAGGGAGAGTCAGCCATGCAGGGCTGGCTCTCCCAGCAGGGACAGGCAAGTCGCTGGCGGTTTCCCACGGGGAGAGCCTGCCTCGCACGACTGGCTTTCCCCGCAGGGTCACGAAAGCCACTGCAGGGAATGCCAGTCATGTGGGGCAGGCTGTCCCCAGGACAAACCGCCAGCAGCTTGCCTGTCCCTGTGGGGAGATCCGCGAGCAGCTTCCCGGGAAGAAGAAAACTGCTGGGGAAGGAAGCGGGGAAGGAATCCCTCACTGGGGCTCCGGCAGCGAGGGATTCCTCCGCCACCCTGGCTGGGGCTCCAGTGGTGAGGGAATCCCTGTCACCCCAGCCGGAGAGCCAGCAGGGGATTCCCTTCCGCTGGAGCCCTGGGTAGGGAGCCCTTCTCCCTGGGACCCGCAGCTTCCCAACAAAAAGGGAGCCACAGCTCCTCTTGCAGGGAAGCCGCGGTCCCCGGGAGAAGGGAGCAGGGTCTCCACTGGGGATACGGTCAACTTATGGAAGAATTCGATTTAGGGCGTCCACATTGGCTTAAGTCGACTTAAGAAGTCGACTTAAGCCTTAATTCGACCTAAAACTAGGTTTTATTAAATTGACTTAAGCTTCCCTTAAGTTGACTTAAGGAAAAGCTTAAATTGACTTAATGAAAGCCCATTGTGGACGTGGAGTAAGTTAGGTCGACTTAAGCCTCCTTAAGTCAACTTAACTTGTAAGTGTAGACACACCCTTTGTGGATCCAGGTTTATATAGTACCCATCATCCACGAAACTCAGGGCACATTACAGACATCACTATAAACTCCAGTAAAGTTAATGTTATAACATTAGGAAGTCAGTGAGAGCATAATCAGCCCCATTAATTCAGTTAAGCACAAAACACTGTTGTGGTCTGTCTGGGATTTGTGCACGAATATGTGACAGAATAATATTATAGTTAAGATAAACGTAATTTTTCAATATGAGACAAAATGGAAAACTTTTAAAAGGATGACAGTCATTTGTTGATCTGTAGGGGATTTGTATGCATAATTTATCTGTGCATGATGGGCAATATTGAGGAACAGTTTGCACGTTAATAAAAGGAAACTTTATGCCCTCTAGTTAGCTTTCAACAGAAGGGAATTTTGGTCTGTATAACTCTGCAGTTCATATAAAACACACTTGAAAGGGAAAGGCACAATTAATACTGAGTGGGTTGTTTTACTTTCCGCATATTAGCTTTTTTCTCCTCCAATTCCCATATTGCTCGTCCCTCTAGCAAAATGTGTCTACATGGTTCACAGAAGCAAGCCTCAGCTTGGGCTGAAAGGCTATGTCTACACTGGCAAGTTAGTTCGAATTAAGGAAGCTTAATTTGAACTAACTAAAGCTATGGCTACACTAGGCTTTAATTAGTTCGAATTAAGGGCTTCCTTAATTCGAACTAATAAATTTGAATATGCTATTCGAACTAAGGGTTAATTCGAACTAGTTAGTTGGAATTAACCAGTGTGGCCATGTTAGTTCGAACTAATTCCTTAATTCGAATTAACCGGCCCATTGAACTCAATGCAATTCGCTAATTTGAACTAAGCAAGTGCCATGAATGGCACTTGCTTAGTTCAAACTAAATTTTTCTAGTTTGTATTAAGTTAATTCGAATTAACTAAAATTAGTTTGAATTAGTTAGTTCAAATTAACTAATTCGAACTAACTTTAGTAAGTGTAGACATAGCCAAAATTGAGCTCATGCTCTAAAAATAGTTGTGTAGGCAGCACTTTGAAGTTGTGACTTGGGAAGAGAGGATGGATGCTCAGCGCCTTCTGCTGGCTGTCTAGATATACCCTAAAAGGTATCAAATAAACAATCTTGAGGGAATTCAAAGAGCAACATGCATGAAGGGGATGGAAGAATTCACTGTTTCCTTTGTTCGATGCTACTTTCGGAGCTAGATATTGCAACCTAACTCTTTCTAAGGTGCCTATCAACTTTGTACTTTACATGAGTAGTGGGGCTCTGGGCCCACAGAACAGTTAGGCTCCCCACACCCTGGGGGGACCAGAGGTACCAGCACCAGGCTGCCAGTTCCACTTTGCAGCCGGGGAACCAATAAAGTGGTCTTTGCTATAGGAACCAGCCTCTTCCCAATAGGGGGTTGACGTGGGCCTTAGCCTGCCCTCATCATAGGGCCTTGCCCCCCTGCTCTTCCTCTTCCCTCTGAGGCCCTGCCCAGAGCAGGTGGAGGGTCCAGGGCTCTCCACAGCAACCAGGGCTCTCTGAGCAGCTCTTACAATGGCCCAGCTCCAGTTTCAAGCCTGACCAGTGGGCAGGGACCCAAGTGAAACAGGAGTAAGTAGTGAGCAGGACCACAGTTCTGGCCCTGGTGGTCTCCCCACTTCTTCACTGGTTCTGGTGCTCCTTCAGGGGGGCCCCCAGATTGGCCAAAGCCCATGTGTTAATCCACACATGGTAGCTGTGCACACAAAAATGCCATTGACTTCAATGGGAGTTATATAAATGTAATTGTTGCAGGACTCGGTCCTAAGATTATTGAACCCAGATCATCCCCTTGGGTACTTTAGAGTGTTCAGTGGCAATGCACGTGCCCTAAACTGCTCAGATGTAGAAAGATGCAAGTACCACATGACTGTCTTAGAGATCTGTGCACCAAACACTGGCCTGGGGTGGGGGAGGGGAGGGGGGAAGAGAGTTAAAACCAGCGGTCAGTCAGTCATTATGTCCCAAGACCACAGTCTGTATCCTGTTGATTACCCTACTAAAAACTGCAACAAGAATGGTCTAACATAGCAACCCCACCCAGTAATAGCACTTTAACTAGATATGTCACATATGCAATGGTAACTAATCAGCATTCAAAAAAACCGCAGGGCCAGTAATATGACCCTAACCTAGTCTTCACATTGTGAGGGATGACCAACAAAAGGAGAGATCATGAAATGATGAGGGCTACAACAGTGAAAGATCCCTTATGGAAAATAGCAATTATATAGCCCAGGCGGATCACGTAAAATGAGCAGAGTGAGCATTGGTCCACTGGTCTGTTGGAAAAAAGTGGTGTGGAAGGCATTGTCCAAAATTATAGTGAGGGATGTTAGTATCCCAGAGCACATGCTCAAAGAGCCTGGAATGGTATTGCTGCTAAACACCGGTATGAGGCGAGTTGTCACTTCTCCAAGATACACCTTTACCCTTTCCCAATTGGACAATGACTTCAATGGGGTTGTACACAGGACACTGAGGCTATGTCTATACTCGAAAAGTTAGGTTGACTTTATGAAGTCGACTTACGGTTGACTTTAAGTCGACTTAAAGTCAACCTTATTAAGACAACTTAACAAAAGTCGACTTAACTTTTCAAGTGTAGACGTGGACCCTTTTTGACCTTATTAAGTCAACTTAACATTTTAAGTTGACTTAATAAGCTCCACCAAGGCACTAATCCACGTCTCCACTGACTTAAATCGACTTAAAGTCAATTTAAGCGCTAGTTCAAATTAAAACGAGGTGTTATTAATTCGAACTAACTTTTCCTTAATTTGACTTAAGGAGCAGTTTAAGTTGACTTAAGGAAAGCCCAGTGTAGATGTGGGGTATTTTAAGTCAATTTAAGCCTCCTTAAATTGACTTAATTTGTAGGCGTAGATGCACCCTGAGAGATTTTGATGCTTTCAGTGGAAATAACAAATGTTCACCAGAGTTAGGATGAACATTGTTAAGTCTATATTTCTCTCCCTGTCCTGTGTTTCTTCTCCCTAAACTGCCTCTACTATTTAGGTCTCATCTTTTCTTTTTCTGTACATTTATCTTCTTTTTAGGTATCCATTCATTCTTTTCTGTCCTCTTAATTTTGCCCATTTTTTTCTTTTTTTGATTTGCTCTCTTTTTTCTTTATTTTCTTTTTCTGCTTTTTTTCAGTCACTTTCTCCTCCATTTTTGTGCCCTCTGCTTTCTCCATGATTGGGCAGAACTTTGCCTCAGAAGTGCTCCACACATAAGAGAGTACAGAAGACCAGCATTCTAATAAATATTTCTTAGTTGGTCTTTCTCATCCATAGGGAATCTGACTAGGAATAGACAGATTCCTTCTGCATGCAGCAAAGCTTATCTTGAAGGAGCCTGGGCAACTTTTCTCTCCAGCAGCAGAGTTAGATACCAAAGAAAATTGACTTGTCCAGGTCACTTTACATCTCACCAGATTCCTGCACATGGGCTTTAGTAATTGCACTTTGTAGCCTCCTCTTGTTTTCTTTGGCTTATTTTGATGGTTGGACAAACTGTAGAATAATTTTTAATTCATGTGTTAGCCAGAAGCATACGTTGGTTGCGCACATTTGTCCCATATGCCAGGAGTTTGCCTTGAGCCAAATAAAGAGGAAACATTTTTGGATTATGTAAAGCAGTCATTGGTAAACTGGGAATGAATGGTAAGAAATATGGGCTGGACAATTACTAACAGCTAACATGTAAAAAGCATGTCTTGTTACATTTCCTTTTGAGTTTTAAGTACAGTATTTTTATTACAGGACTAAGATATACATCTTTTAATAAAATGGATAAAATTGGTTAAAAATATGGAGAGCCAATTTTCTGTTGATTGGTTTTCACATGCAACTATTTGAGCGTGCCTTTGATCTGCAAGAAACAAATAATGTTTAATTTTATTGATTTATATTCAAATAGGAGGCTCAGTACTTCCCCCATTTCAGGCAGTGGAAAAACAGTTATGGGCTTTGGGCAAAGCAGAATCGGGCCTATATTCAGAACTCAGACAGATGCCACCCTTTGAATGTATACATAGATTGTGGTGTATAACTGCAAGCTATTTTTAATTTCCCCTTGTTTTTTTATCAGAATAAATTCTGAGCTAAAGGCAGCGCTGTCCCATGGGGGGAGTGGGGCCAAGGCCAACTGGCCTAGGTGGGGCCCTGCCCCCGTGCTGGAGGACAGGCAGGCAGCTCCACCCCCCCAGGGAGCCAGCCCGGGCGGGGAGGCTGAGGCCGCCGGCAGGGAGCCAGCTCTGGGCCTGGCCCCGGAAGTGGGGGCCGCTGGTGGAGGGAGCCGGCCGCAGCCGGGACCCCAGGCTGCTGCGGCCAGTGCCCCATCCGGGGACCCGAGGCTGCCACTGCAGAGGCAGATCCCGGCCACCTGCTCTGCCCCGGGGGCAGGGAGGGCTAGCCCAGAGGCCGGGCTTAGTGCTCCCGGCCCACGGAGCAGGGAAGAATGTGGCTGCGGGGGGACCGTGGGGCCTGCGTAACCACGGGGCCTGGGGCAATCGCCCCCCCCCCCAGGGACAGCTCTGGCTAAAGGCAACTTTTCTGAGCTAAAGGCATGACCCAGATAGAGTTCTTGCAGTGTCTGAAGCAACCTGTGAATTACTCTAGTGAATATACATGTAACCCATCTGCCAGGCTGAGATGGCAGCAGCAAAGGGCCAGGTTGTATATCTAGGGGTTCCTCTCAATGATACAACACCAAACCAGCTTGAGCCCCAACCCAGTCACCGAGGACATCGCATGCCATTTCCTAAGTACCCTCAAAAGGCAATGCTTCCCCTCCCACAACACAGAGTTTGAGTGTAGAAAGTAAGCCTTTTAATAAAAGGAAGGAAGTAACTCAGCAATGGTTTGGGAAACAGTGCAAGCAGATTTCATGAATACAATAAGCCAAACCCACCCCATCCCAGATTACATGGGGACATGTCCCTCCCCTGCCCTCCTGATTGTCATAGTTGCGCTGTCCACCTCTCAGTTGTGGGGCTCAGCCAGTTCCTTTTGCTGGTTCCTGCCACCTGCCAGATGTGGGATCCTTTCTGGTCCCTTCTGCTATACCTGCCGGACCCAACTGATGATCCCACCACTTGCAGGCACCTTCCACTTCTGGCTCCTGTCAACTGCAAGCCCCCTCTGTTATCAGTCTCTTGGGGTTTCCAAGCAACTTCAGTTCAAATGAGTTTCAGCTTCCAGTGACTTTAGCTTTCAATCCATGGAACTAGGAGAGGAGAGGTTCCCTTCTCTCACCCTCCCACAGCTGACATTGGAGCTCTGTCCCTGCTCTGAGTCCTGGAGCACCTGTTGGACAAACAGATCCAGCTGCCAGCAGAGAGTCCCTGCTCTTTGACAAACAAAAAGGCTTCAAGAGGAATCATTAATTCTACTTTTTAACAGTGATAAGCGATAACCAAACCATGCCTGAAGCTAGCCCTTTACCAGCACTCCTGCAGCCTCAGCAGAGTAACCCTCCTTCCTGCTTCTTCTTGCAGTTCTCTAGAATCCATATGCCACATTTGTTGGTTTCTGTTTAGATGAGAGAGAATCTTTCATCAGAACAGGATAAGCACAGTTCTGCTGCCCTTTTCCCATACAATCAGAGGACAACATTTCATTACCCCTAGAGTTAACACAAAAGAGATTTGTAACCCAATATCAGCCAGACTGACCTTTCTCATCATGCTTAACACGGAGGTGTGCTTATGTTGATATAGTGCAATCATGCTGAACACCCAATTGTACTTGGGCAAATACAGAGCCCAAGCAAATAAAGTGTCCCCCTTTCATCTGGCTAAGGAGGGGAGGACCTCTCATACACTCAGACCTTGTTTACACACAGAAGAAAGGAAAGCCTGTGAAAGATCTGAACACAGATTAAAGTAAATAAAAGGCCTAATCCTGGCAAGACCTATCTGCATGCTTACCTTTTAGCACATGAATAATCCACTGGAAAACATCCTCAGCTGGTATAAATTGTCATAGACACATAGCTTCAACGGAGGGATGACTATTTGCACCAGGTGAGGATATGCCCCATTAATTTTGTTGGGGTTATTCACATGCCCTAAAGTTTAGCACATATGAACACCTTTGCAGGGTCAGGGCCTCATTACTAAAATGCCACATAAAAACCTTAAGGAGAAAATCTGGATGAGACAATATTTTTAAATGGACCATATTCTGTTGACTAGAGATACAAGCTTTCCACTCTGCAAAGAGTTCTTCAGCTCCAGGAAACTAACTCAGAGTGTTCTTTGTGTGACCTTGAACATTAGTCTCTCACCTACCTTGTCTGTCTCGTCTCCTGGAAGCAACACAGCATACATAAAAGCCTTTTTTCTCAGTTAGATGACAGCAGCTGTGTTTTAAAAAACAGGGCAAAACCATGTAGTTGTACTACAGAAAATCGTCACACACACAATAAAACGTAAGTGTGTTAAGACACAAATACATGCCAGCCTTTAAGGAGGATTTATACACAGTTATAAACCAATAGGGTTTTATACAAATTGATACAGTGCTCATTCCTACAATATACAAGTATCCACCTTCTTCACTGGGATCCATAGTTAAATATAGTTCCAAATGGGTAGCTGTGTTAGTCTTGGTCAGCAAAACAAAGGTTGTAAGTGCCATAGGACTCCTTGTTTATGGTTAATATAGGTGATGAATCTGAAACACAGGTCTGCCAGTCCTTGCTTTCAGTCAGAAACAAAACCTTAAAGATCTTGTACTATTAAGAAACTGAAACCTGCCTGAAAAGCTCCATCAAGGAACTGATAACAATTGCTATTTAAAGATAGTCCTCTAATAACTATAGAGTAGAATTGTACTTGTGTTGGGGGATACATTGGAGAGGACTCTTCAGATGGTAGATCCCTAATAAAAATAGTTTGTTATTGTTATCCTTGTACCCTTTAAAAGTGCCACTGTGTTGGGCACAGTATAAACACACCATGAATAGATGGTTATTGTTCTTAGGAGTCTAATGTATAAATTTTGCTGGAATAAAAATAATAATGAAATGATGAGTGTCCACTCAGTGGGGATCAGTCATATACAGGCCCTTCCACTCAGGTCTCTACCACTAGGTCTAAAAAACCTCTTTTATAGGTGAGAGAGTAGAAAGCTATATAGCCCCAGGGACCAGTAAATGGGAGGAAACCTAATTTATATGCAGTAGGCCACTGCATTACATATTCCCAGGGCCGTCCCTGGGGGGGGCGAACGGGGTGATTGCCCCGGGCCCTGCGGTTAAGTGGGCCCCAGAGGGGCAGTGCAGGGCCCATGCCGTGATCCTCCCATGGCAGCACTTGGCCCTGCTGGGCCGGCCCTCCCTGTCCCCAGGGAGGAGCTGCCGGCCCGCCCAGGGGCGGGGCGCGTTTGTGGGGCAGGCCAGGTCGGCCTGCTACCCTACACAGGGTCCCCGGCTGCGACCTGGGCGGGGCCAGCCTTGCTGCTGGTGCCTCGGCCGGGGACAGCTCCTCCGGTGGCCCGGCTTGGCCCGACTCGGGGCTGTTTGACCCGGCACGGCCCTGGCCCAGTTTAGGGCCTGTGGTTGCTAGGGGGTGGGGATGGAGGAGGAACACAGGGGTGGGGCTGTGTGCCCCGAATGGTTTTTTTGGGTGGGCAGCAATGCCCCTGCCCCACCTATGTCCATCCCCCGTTCCTTCCCATGAGCCCCGGCCCACTACCCCTACCTATTCCCCACCCTCCCTCAGGGGTAGCCTTAATTGCCAGGGGTGGAGCAGGCCCACCCTTCCCCCCTCCACCATGGGGTAGGGTGGGGGGCCCCCTCCAGGTTAGTTGGCCCTGGGCCCCACTCCCCCCTAGGAATGGCCCTGCATATTCCCCCAAACATCTAAGGCTCACAGGAGCTCAAGTCCTACCTATGGTGGCACCAAAGTCATTAGTGCAGACTGAACCTGGAACCTTCAGCACTAGAAATGGTGACATGCTCCATCATGTCTAAAACTGAACAGCGACAGGGGCATGCATACTGCCAGATCCTTAATGCGCAGAAAAGAGAAAAAGAAACAAATGTCTTTATATGGGAATTTTCCATTTATAAAGATAAACTTTTAAAGTCATGTATGGGCCTGGCAGGGTTCTTCTGTGGGCTGAATAAGCACGGAAATGCTTGGCCAAAGTTTCACAGAACTGTGCGAGAGAGAAAATAATCTAGACATTTAAACTGGAAAATGTACACATTTAAATTCTAATTCTAATCTACAGAGTAAATATAAAATTGGGGGAGAGATTTTTCCATAATTTTGAGGAGTTCACAGGAGCATCTTCTTATATTAGCAGCAAGCACCCTCAGCAAACAAACTGTCACTAATTTTTTGGCTAAGGCAAGTCAGGTCATAAGGGAAATGAGCAACTATACATCTTCTGCTTGGTTTCTCCACAATCATGTGATGCAATTACTTGTGCTAGGGAGTGATCACAGACAGGAAGCCATAGTCTGGTGATCTTGGGTGTAGTACCAAAAGATCTAATACTAAAGGAAACCCATTAATATACGATATATGCATTGATATAGCACTCTGAATTGTCAACGCATTATCTAATCATTAACAGATTAATTCTTACAACATCTGCTTGGGGTGGGTAATTCAGTATCATTCTAAATCTCTGCTGGAGTTCCCTCTGGAGAATGATAGTTCTGCATTTTCCCTAGCTCCTATACAGGGCACAAATGAGCCCTTGGAGATTGGCTCTCCACTGCCACTCTGTATGATCATTTGGGAGCACTAGATGGGGACTAAGAAGATGCTGGCTTGTGGGCTGACCTCAGGCAAATTATTTTCACTCTAGGGCCAAGTCTATACTGATGAACTGATGCCAGTTCAATCTTTCCGGTTCAATTGAGCGGTCAGTGAAGACCTGCTCAATTGATTTGAAATTCAACTCAGTAAGTCCATTCCTTCAAGAAGAGTAGCACAGAGTGGAAAGGAGGGTGTTTTCCTTCGACTCAGCACAGTGGAGTCACAGAGGTAAATGGGTGTTAGAAAGTCAAAGGGAGATACGCAAGTTATTTTACATAGCTTGCGTCTCTCCCTTTGACTGCTGCTGAAAATGGCGGGAAGTGTAGACCAGGCCTAAGTCCCTTATTTCCTTCTCTGTAAAATGGGATCTACAGATGACAAACACAATATAAAATTGGATTTTAGTATTTAGACCTGAGTGTAAAATAGGTGTAAAATGCTGCCACTCTTCTTAGTAGTGTTTTTAACCCACTTTGCACAGATATAAATGATTATCCTAAAACAACAATGACTATACTTGTCTATATGTAAAGTTGCACCAGTTTAACAAAGGACACGTTCACATGAGAAAGTTGTACTGGTTTTACCTACGAGATAAATTGAAGCCAGTTTAGTTAAACACATGCAAACTATTATGGAGACATTACTGTTTGGGTTTGGGTGGCTCTTTTCAGCTTAGTTTAAATTGTCGGTTTAAGATAAATTGAAATAAGCCATTCCTGAAGTAAGAGCATCCACACTGTGGTTTTTGCCCTGGTTTAAATCCATTTAAAACCCATTTTAGGGCTTGTTTACACAATGCAATAAACACTGTGGGAGTGCGATTTCTAAAGTGCACCGATGTGTTGAGCATTAATCAGTCCATGAAAACCTTACTGGTGTGCTTTAAAAGTGCCCTACTGCTTTTTAACACAGTGCTGTTTGAAAACACTAGGGAACTTTTAGAGTGCACCAGCAGGGTCTACATGGAGTGCTTAGTTTGTAATCCATTAGTGTGCTTTAGAAGTCATGTCTGCATAGTGCACATTGCTGCAGCATGTAGACAAGTTCTAAGTGACAAAGATGCAGTGTCTCTCTATATATAGACAAAGTAAAAAACTGCAACTGATTCACTGGAACTGATGCAAAATCTTGTGCAAACACTTAATTTGACAGAAACCAATATCAATCTAGCTTTATGAATCAGGTTGCAATCAAATTAAAGGTGTCCACGTAAAGTTTTGCATTAGTTTAACCAATTCATTGTTATACCAAAAGTCAAACTGGTGAACCTTTAAACAATTTGAAGGTCTAAGACCATTTTCCAAAAATGTCTCCCAGAAACATTTGGAGTCCTTGAGCCAGATCCTCATCGGGTGTAAATCAGCCTCACTCCAATGACATCAAGAGTTAAATCAGACCTCTGTCTATAGACACCAGCTGAGCTTCTGGCCATTAGCATAGCCAAGTCTAATTTTTAAGATCATCTTGGTTGGACTTCTTCTGAGCAGATTTAATTGATACGCTATATACGATGGCTGTGGCCTTGGCAACCTTTTCTAGATTAGGCTTTCGATGTTGCTAATACCAGCGGAGCTCCCTGCCTGGCTCACTCACGGCAGGTTTACACTGCTAATCATTTGATCTAATTTACATCGCTCAGAGGTGTGAAAAAGACACCCTCTCCCAGAGCAACATAGGATACAGCAACCTAAATGCTGTCCACACTGGTGCTATCTTGGTTGGAGATGCTCTTCCAGCAACATGGCTTTTGCCTTTTGTGGAGGTAGAGTAATTATGCCAATGGACGAGCACTTTCCTGTCAGCCTACAGCAACTTCATCAGACATGCTACAGTGGGAAGCTGCACCGATGCAGCTGTCCCGATATAGTGCCTCTTATGTACCCTGCAGCAAATATTCGCACAGATAGAAATTTAAAAAGAAAACATGTTTCTTTAGTATTTGACAGGAACTCTGTGCAACAGTGTTTTGTGAACACAGACTCACGAAGCATGTTAAGAAATCCAGGAAAGACACAGGAAGCCAAAAAGTCTCAGTTTACAGTTAAGAACACTCCTCAGTTAGTCTCACATATTAACAGACAATTTTTTTGTGGTATTTTTTTCCTTTCTAGGCATGTGTAGATTTCACACCTAAGGACTTTTTTTGATTGGCTTGTGCAAATCTGACCATTTACAGTTTCTCACATTGGAGAAAATAAGATAAATCAGTGATGGGTGAAATGCTCTTTATTTAGTGGACATATAGTTCTCTTGAAAATGTGGGTGACTGTTCTTGAACTGGTGTATTCTCTGAGCTCAGTCTGAAGTCAGTATTATGAGGGAATTGATGACACTTACACGTATGTTTTCATGGAAATAAACAGGTGTTTTCGCCTTATGATAATTTGAGATAGCTAACTCAGTGTAGCATCCTCATGGAGACAAGGCACAGGTAGTTTTATCTTGGCTTAGCTGGCTGAGGTCAACCCTATAGCCATTAGGAATTTACTATAAATAGCTACCTCAATGTAAAAACCTTCAGTGTCTTGTGCATCTCCACTAGGATTTTACATTGAGAATATAATGAAAAATAAGAACAATGGTTTTGTTTTCATTCTTCAAAGGCCAAAATATAGTAGGTCAGAAATGATGTGCCTATTTAGTGTTAAATTTTCAGAAGTGCAAATCCAAATCCATAGGTATGTGCCCAGAAGGCAGAATTGGCAGGTGTCCATAATTTGGGGGGTGCGATTAAAGGGAACCGAGGAAAAACTTGGTGAAAATTAGGAATTACACCCATATTTTAATACAACCACAAGCTCGGTGAGCAAAAAATGTCCCTTGATTGCTGCAGAAGCATTTACAAAAATACCTCAGGCATTAGGAAACAGTGTAAAGGAGGTGGCAGTAGATATCCCCGTATCAAACAACATGATTAGTTCAGAGGAAGCTTGGGCCCAGATTCACAAAAGGGACTGAGATATTGTGTGACTCTGAGTGTGACAATGCATAACCTTTAGCCCAAGGGTCAGAGCATTAATCTAGGGTATAGAAAATGCAGCTTCAATTCCCTTTATGACTAATTGAAAAAAGGGAACTGAACAGGGTTTCAAGAGAGGGCTCCAACCACTGAGCTATGGGATAGTCAGATATGAAGCTCTTCAGTCCCCCTTGTTGAAGATATTCCAATGTGGATAAATAATAAAAGGATCAGTGTAGGAGCTGGGCTAGATCAAGGCCGGGGGGGAGGGGTCTGGGGCTGCCCATACTTGTGAGCCACCCCCTTGAGGTGGCCCTGCCAGTGCTGGGGGGTTGGGTCAGGGGCTGCAGGCAGCATTGTGCAGGAGGTTGAGGGGAAGCTGTGGCCAGTGATGCTGTGGAGGGCCGAGGACCAGCGGTATTGCAGGATGACTGGGGGGAGCCACAGGGCAGAACTGTTGCAGTGGGGCTCTGGAGGGCCTGCAGGCCAGAAGCCGCAGTCCATGGCACTCCTGTCCCTTCCCTGTGATGGCTGATCTGTAGCAGACCATCCAGCCCAGGGACTGGGCGATGGTGGGCAGGGCAACAGAAGCCAGCCAGGGCTGGATTTTTGAGGAGCCATGGGGCTCCCCTTTGGGGCCCAGGGCTGGAGCCCCTAGAATCCCTGCCTTAATCTAGCCCTATTCCAAAGGGGTAGCCGTGTTAGTCTATTGTAGAAAGACAACAGAGTCTTGTGGCACTTTTAAAGACTAACAGATTTATTAATCGCATGAGCTTTCGTGGGAGAAAATCCCACTTCGTCAGACGCTTTGAAGATAGGAAAGTTACAGAGTGGGAGGAAATTAAATGCAGGGGAGTGTATACATTTAATTTCCTCCCACTCCCCTGCATTTAATTTCCTCCCACTCTGTAACTTTCCTATCTTCAAAGCGTCTGACGAAGTGGGATTTTCTCCCACGAAAGCTCATGCGATTAATAAATCTGTTAGTCTTTAAAAGTGCCACAAGACTCTGTTGTTAATCTAGCCCTATGCAGGAGGGGCACTGGACCCTGACCTCCTCTGTGGGTGCTGGAATCAACGCCTTTCTCTCTCTTTCTGGCCCAAACTGTTTAAATATTTATCCACAGTTGAATAGTCTCCCTCAGCATAGGTGATTGCCCTAACCACTGGGTTAAAAGATATAAAGATGGGTACCGTCTTCTGCTGCTATCAGAGTTTGCATAGGACCCAGTCCACTAGGTGACCTCTGAGAACAATTACCAGATCTGGTCCTGCTTGAGAGTTAGGTAGATGAATGCCTATCTTCCACCAAAACCTAGAAACCTTTATGGATTGGAGTCTTTGTAACTATCCTGTGAAGGAGGGCTCTCAAATACCATTGCTAGATGCAGATCAAAGAGGGCAATGGTTCTTTCAGATGATTCCTCTTTTTCTATAACCACAGCACAAGCAAGACAAAGAAATTACCATGAAATAAACTCTGATCTCATGCCTCTGAGCTCTGCTTTAACTGGGCTTATGTTCTCCCTGCTGTCAGAACATATGGGCACATACAGAGGACACAGAAATTGGAAGAGAAAACTTTAACACATGCTAGCAGTAATAGATTTGTAGAACAAGAAACTGTTTACTATCCAATTTTCTTCTTACCTCTTTAAATTTAAACAGGGAAAACTCAGTGATAAATTAAAAGGATGGAGAAACAGAAAAGGAAACAGTTATCATATGTTCAGCCCTCTCTCGCAGATCAGCTCCATCATTTGACAGCTGCCGCAGAAGACTTGGCAGACAAAACAAAAAATGAGACTTTAGAGAAAAAACACATTGCAATAACGCAAAACCACAGGCATATTAAGTAGGAATAGCCATCACCTCAGCTGATGGCTATCCCAGAATATGGGAGGAAAATCTTAGATTCAAGGTCTCTATGGTGGCTTTCTCTGGCTATTTCCTTGCTGCAGAAATAGTGTGTTTTCACATGGAGCTAGCTATCTTAATGTAATACGCTAGTGTAAACAAGGCACAGGTCATTCTATAGGCAGACTAGGTCAACCATATATCACTTTATTTAGGGGATTTAGTTCTGTATAGTGATGTAAATATTCAATGTAAAAGATACAGTGCCTTGTCTTCATTAGGATTTTACATCAAGATAGTTATCTCCATGTGAAAAACACACTTTTTTTTTCCAGTGAAGACAGAGCCTTAGTAACTTTGCGGTAACCAAACACTGGGCTAATAAACTTCTCTTCCTTTCAGTTTATTTGCAATTAATATCTCAGTCTTCGCATCCTAAAGTTTAAATTTAGCAGAATAAGATTATTACAGTGAGGGAGTACTCACCAGTTATTAATTTAGGCCCTGTTTTGTTAAAAGCACATCCTTATGTTCATCCTTATTCAGCAAAGCCCACAAGCACAGTCTTTAGTTCAATGGGACTTATGCATTTATTTAAATGCATTACTGAATCAGGATCTAAGCAGGCAATACAATATTTCAGGAAGAGAAACTGAGATGTGATAATGAGCTCTTTTCTTCTTTTTCTCTCCTTTGAAAAATCCTTGCTCTACCTCATTACCTACTGAATATTTCCAAATCTCTTTACAGCACAGTACCTCTTCTTGCAACTTCTCTATCTTCCTCACACACAAGCAGAAAAGTAAATGCATTCACTTGGAATACTGTGCCTTATTGGTCCCCAAATGTCCTGTCACCAACCTAGTGATTCAGAGGGTCTAGGGAGGATTAAATCCTTATCTGAATATTTACCATGTGTGATTTTCCTTATGTTTTTTCCTTGTTTGCTTATTTTTAACCAAACACCCTGTCATCCAGGAATGAAACAATGTCCTCAATAGATAAGCAACTAATGAAAAGTCTGCTCTGTTGCTTAAAGTTTAAGCTTTTCTATACAGTTAGATGTATTTTTAATCAAGCTGTAATAAATGTCTTATAGAATAAAAGTACATTGAAAGGCATTTTACTACTGATCTCAAGCTTTCACTTTCCCTTGATGATCAGAATCAGAGATATTACCGGAAAAGAAAATAATATCTTGTTCAATCTCGTTCTAAGAAAAGCAGGGTTTCGCTAATACTCCACTCTTCTCCCATGATCTCCACCTCAGAAGTATGTAGGGGAGACAGACCTATAAGGATGCCTAGCAGCAAGTGTCCAGTTCCACTTCTGAGGAACTGTGGATTCCTTGGGAGTGAGGGAGAGACAGTGCCAGAACTTGTCAGTGTGAAATCTTATTAGGTTTAGATAGACAAAATCCAATCAAAACCTGAACTCAAAAATTTTCTAGATTCACCAAGGATTGAGTACTTGTTGTGTCAGCCATACTTTTCACAGGTCTACGTGGTGATTGTATGGACAGGAAGAGAGCAAATGTGTGAAAGAAAAAACATCTTTTAGCCAGTTGTGCTGAGGTATTACTTTTATTGTACCAGAGGGGTAGCTGTGTTAGTCTAGTTCAGCAAAACAAACAAGGAGTCTGGTGGCACTTTAGAAGACTAACAAATTTATTTATCACTTGAGCTCTCATAAGAGAAAAATCCCACTCCAAGCATCTGACAAAGTGGGATTTTCTCCCACAAAAGCTCATGTGATAAATAAATTTGTTAAGTCTTTGAAAGTGCCACCAGACTCCTTGTTTTTCTTCTTTTATTGTGCGATTTACATTTGGTGCCAGTTGGAGGGGAAAAGATCATAGCTCCTGTCACCGGAGCTAACAAGCAGGAGGTAATCTTTACTTCATGTTTCAACACAGAAAAAAATCTAATTTTTTCTTAAGTTACAAAGAGCTATGCCATTTGGATGTGGCTGGCTGGTGACAAGTATGATCAAAAAGAAATCCCTCCTATGCTACTTCATGGGGCTTATGAAGACTCAGTCCATCTTACCATCAGAAGTTGACAGAAATAAATCAACCCATATAACACAAGAGGATGCTTAACTGCTTAAAACATCTGTCAATATCTGACAACCCAGAAACTGAGGTAACAATGAGATTTTTGCTCGCTTTCTGTTCCACATTGGAACTCTTAGCTAGTTGATCTGCCTAATTAGTCATTCTTCTAATGCACCTGTCACTATGGTACAAGTATAACTGTGACATTTTAACATCAATGTTTTTTGTAGAAAAACTCTATATAAAGTTGAAAATTTTCAAATAGCTCTGGGACAAATAGCTCCCCATTCAACCCATGCAACTCCACTAATTTCAGTTGTGTTGGAAGGATGTCACTGAAGGAAAAGTCTTCAACAGTAAGAAAAATCTGCAGTGAATAAATCCGACTCCAATGTGGTTTTAAGCATAAAAATTACTACCATTGCTTTACATTTCAACTTCATGTAGTCAAATTACAAGTTAAACACATGACAGAAAAGACTGTGGTTGGTAGAAGATCATAAAAATTGTACAGAAAAGCCTGAAAATATACGCACTAGATAACTAAAAACCAACACAATAAAGGGACAACTCACATAGATCAACCCATTCAGGCAACTGACTTTTTAGTAATTAGACTATTTAATTTATCCATTTAAGGAAAGTACCGGTAATTAAACAAGAAGGATAGTCTAATGGTTAGGTTAATCATCTCAGCCTCAAGCCCCTGCTTTAACAAAGGATTACTGGTGTGAATATGGGCAAGTTATTTAATTTCTCTGTGCCCTTTCTCTAAGATGAGGATAGTAAATGCTGATTGTGTTATGCAGAGGTCAAAAGAAATGGTCATAATGCTACCTTTTAGCTTTAAAGTGGATGAGAAATCTGATCAGACTTCTGCACATTTTTTCCAATTTCAATTCTTCTTGTCATCTGTTCTTCCAGTGCTTATTTATGTGTTAAGTTACCATGACCCGGATCCTGCAAGGCATTTAAGCACAGCACCATTAACTTTACTCACATGCTTTAAGTCAGCGGTTCTCAACCACTGTGTCAGGAGACAAAGGTGTGTCGCAAAGAGCTGGCAGGTGTATCACGGAAAAATTGGCAGCTCAGCTTGGAGCCAGCTTGGGACTTCTGCCACCCACGGTTCTCTGCTGCCCTCAACAGCCCGTTCCTGCTTCATAACACAGACGGCAGCCAGGGGCAGATGAGTAAAAGGAGTTACGGGCTGCAACCCAGAGATCCTGGGTTGGGGTAGGGAGGCACCACCTGCTCCACAAAAATGAACCCAGCTCCATCAAGCCAGACCACTAGGGCGCTAGTCTGTGCTGAATTGACTCTGTCTCCACCCAGGTCCCAGAGTACTGCAGCCTCCCAAGTGCTCCCAGCCCGAGCACCACACCACCGGCAGATTGTAGTGTGTCACACCAGGGAACATCATCTGTCAGGTGTGTCACGATGGAAAAAAGGTTGAGAACCACGGCTTTAAGTTATGTGCCCTTTTAAGTGATCTGCTGGATCAGAGCCTATGTTTTTCTGTAAAGTCATGGATAGACTGAGTGGATAGAGAGTCTTCTGCACATGCTTGATTTCTTCAACCGCTTTGTACTAGGAAGTGACTTGGCAATTCTCTCTTAAAAATAGAGAGCCAGTTTCATTCCTGGTGTAACCTCACTCTCACAAATGAAATTAAAACTGTGATGAATTTGTTCTCAAGTGTTTTCTGCAATTGTGATCATGGGATGCAGTTATTTCTTGACATGTGCTAACTTCTTTTCATGTGAATAGCATATTAGAACTCATCACTGAGTTCTTGCAGATTGAGCCTCTGAACTTCATATCCCTTGTTCTATGTCTCAAATTGCTTAACATGACTAAAAACACTGTGGCTAGAAACACCTGAAAGACAGACAACAATAACTGATGTTATCTGCTTGATACAGACTTTTATTTGTATCAAATCTTTATTTAGTACATTTGAATTATCATAAGGTAAAAGTATCCCAAAACTGCTAGCTTTTTTATTTGTAAAATTTAAGGCTCATACATGCATCTGCATCTGACGAAGTGGGTTGCAGTCCACGAAAACTTATGCCCCAAAAAATCTGTTAGTCTTTAAGGTGCTTCAGAACTTTTGTTGTTTTTGCTGTACACAGACTAACACGGCTACCCCTCTGAAAGGTCATACAGGGCTTATACTCTCACTTAGCCCCTCTGTCCTGACTTAGCAACCCCTCTTAACCCCTTGTCTGATTTAAGCTTGTAAAGCCTCTGGGGCAACAGTCATATATTTTAGTCTGTTCTGGCAGAAGCCTAGCAAGTTTTTGGGCACTCTGAGAAATAATCAATTAATTAATTAATATTAATAATTATTAAAACATTAACAGTTGCCACCGGCTGTAGGTAGCAGGTCCTAAAGGCCTCTTTACATTATTATAGACTCATAGGGTGCGTCTACACTAGTAAATTAAGTCGAC
>ML686006.1:76684-97426 GCA_007922175.1 Pelusios castaneus | reverse complement strand
AAGAAGGGACCGCAGGGCTCCCTTCTCCCCGGGACCACTCAGGTCCCAGCAAGAAGCGATCGCAGGGCTTTCTTCTAGCCGGGAGTGGTCCCGGCAAGAAGGGAGCCCCACAGTCACTTCTGCCCGGGATCCCCGCTCCAGCTGCCAGCTGCTGAGCAGCTGGAGTGTGGGTTCCAGCCCACGCTCCAGCTGCTCAGCAGCCAGGAGCTGGAGCATGGGTCTCCCGCTCTTCCTCCTGACCAGGACCACTGAGGTCCCAGGGAAGTTCTTCCCAGACCCGAGCAGTCCCGGCTAGAAGGGTTCCTTCTGCCCAGGACCTGAGAAGTCCTGAGCAGAAGGGAGCCAGTGGTCTGGGGGAAAAGGGAGCTCCATGCTCCCTTTTCCCCCAGACCGCTCAGGGGCTTGCTGCCCCGGGGAGAGCCAGCCCCGTGCAGGGCTGGCTCTCCCTGGACCAAACTAGTTGACTTAGAGAGTCTAGTGTAGACTCTCTAAGTCAAGTTAGTAAGGCCCACTTTAAGTCGACTTAGGAGTCCTTTGTGGACTCTCTAAGTCAACTTAATAAGGTCGACTTAAAGTCAACTTATTAAAGTTGACTTATTTAAGTCGATTTAAATTCCCCAGTGTAGACATAGCCATCGACTATCCGGTCAGAAGGGACCATTATGATCACCTTATCCGACCTCCTGCGTAACATAAGCCACAGAACTTCACCCACCCACTCCTGCAATAAACTCCTAACCTAAGCCTGAGTTATTGAAGTCCTCAAATTATGATTTAAAGACTTCAGGGTACAGTAAATCCACCACCAAGTGAACCATGCCCCATGCTGTAGAGGAAGGTGAAAAACCCCCAGTCCCCACTGCTGCCAGCTACTTTAGCTTTGGCTTAATTCTGGGCCCTATTATGTCATTATAAAGCTCTTCCAATGTTATGTTCAGTGCAGTTGTAATGATGTGAGTCCCAGGATAGACATACAAGGTGAGTGAGGTAATATCTTTTATTGGACCAATTTTCATCAGCGAGAGAGATGCGGTTTCAAGCTTACACAGAGACAGTGCTCTTCTTCAGGTCTAGGAAACACTCAGTGTTTTCCAGACTAGAGGAAGAGCTCTGCGTGGCTCAAAAACTTGTTTTTTTCACCAACAGAAAGTGGTCCAATGAAAGATCCTGCTTCACCCACCTTGTCCCATCTCAAAGCTAGCTTTTGATCTGTCATTTTGCCTTTCTCTTCTTTGGCTGCAATCCAGAGGTAACTTCGATGTAATGACATAGTTCAATTCAAAACTAAACCAAAATGTGAACATAAATAATGCTATTTTTAATTAACAGGAAAAATATGTTCTGAACTATTGTTTTGACGTATCTCTTCTCTTTATATTTGCCCTTTAGATTTTAACTGAACTCTCATGATACAATCCAGCAGGCTTTTAAGAGTCAACAATTTGCTTTTGCATAATGCATAACAATTCACTGGACAATGAAACACTGCTCATGCTTCAGGACAGAAGTATTGCAATCACCCTCCCGGCTGTGTACTCCTTCGTGGCCATCATCAGCATCCCAGGCAATGTGTTCTCGCTTTGGGTGTTGTGCCACATCAAACCCAAGACATCCTCAGTCATCTTCATGATTAACCTTAGCATCACAGACCTCACACTGGCTTGCTGCTTTCCCTTCCAGATTGTCTATCACTTGCAGAACAACAACTGGATCTTTGGTAAGAACCTCTGCAGCTTAGTCACAGTAATGTTCTACACAAACATGTATTCTTCCATACTCACAATGACCTGCATCAGCATAGAGCGGTACTTGGGAGTGGTGTATCCCATGAAGTTAATCAAGTGGAGAAGAAAGAGATATGCATTAGCTGCCTGCTTGGGGATTTGGGCTGTCTTGCTATTAGCTCTATACCCACTGGCAAGCACCGATCTGACCTATGAAGTAAAAGAACTCAAGATCTTAACTTGTTTTGATGTGCTCAAATGGAACATGCTGCCCAGTTTTATAGCATGGGCAGGCTTTCTGCTCACACTGTTTGTTCTTTTCTTCCTGATCCCATTCATAGTGACGGTTATCTGCTACATTGGCATTATTCGGAAGCTCATTCAGACCTCTGGCAAATACGGTAACAGGCAGAAGACTCGATCTATTTACCTGGCCATAATTGTCCTCTTGGTATTCGTCACTTGCTTCGCCCCTAATAACTTTATTCTATTTGTGCACATGATTGGCCGTCTCTTCTTTCAGAGGAGCTTCTACCCTGCATACAAACTCACCCTATGCCTCAGTTGCCTGAACAACTGCATAGATCCATTTATTTACTATTTTGCATCCAAAGAATTTTGTTGTAAATTCATGCAGGTGATAGGCCAGAAGGTATCACTCATTGACAGTCTGGAGAACAGAAGGGAAAGCATATTTTCTGGCAGGACAATGTCAGTCAGGTCAATGTCAAGTGGGCCTATGGAAGGATCAGATGGAGTTATGGTAAGTTTGCAAAGGCAAGAAAGTGTTTTCAACTCAGATGTGGGAAAGTAGTAGCAAGTTCTCAAGTGGAAAAAGAAAGGGATTTTTTGTAAATGGTGTTCTGATAAACATTAATACTCATGGCAACAATAGTTCAACCACATTAAATAGCAAGTATCTCACACATGTCTAAAATACATAACTACTTGTTGAGAAGAAATAGAGAAGGAGTAAGATGAACCAAAATTTTCAAAGGAAGGAAGTGATCCAGTAAAAGTCCAATGATCCAAGACAAAACTGTCAAACAAGCACTTAGACAGAATTAATTTTACTGAACCCTTCTGAAAATTATTGGAAAGAAAGAGCAGACCAAATGTACTTTCAGATTCTAAGATCTCAGTGCTTAACCAAATACTCATGAATCTCACTTCTTGGAATAAAGGGAAATCATGTTAAAGTGGGCTTGGGAACAGGGAGTTGGCTTTGTAAATAATGTGTCAATTGTTTATAGAGGTATCAGTTTCTTGTGTTGTTGCAGAAAAAGTATGAATTATATCTTGCCATTTTATCATTAATGCATTATGTGTAGCCAGTGTGAACTCATCACAACACTTACGTATCACTCGCTTGATTTATACACCTCTTAACCTAACCACATTAACCTTCAAAGAGGTTACTTGGTTAATAGTTATTTATTTCAATTTCATATATCAAAATATCTCATAAAATGAAGTAAAAAAGAAAGACCAACATCAGTGCCCTAAACCACATCAATGTCCCATCTGCTGAGTGGATTGCACCATTGTTAAAACTAAACATTTCTAAGGTGGGAAGTGAAATGCAAATGACTTACATAACAGTTTTCTCACAATGACCTACTATACTAATATTGCTGAGCTGGCATCCACTTAGCTTAGTTTATTTCTTTGTTTTACAATGGGCCAAATTCTACAGTCCTCTGTTGGATACAACTCCCATTACAGTCCATGGGAATATTGTTTTACGTAGTTTATAGACAATATATTTACTCTCTTGAAGAAGCTAGTACAGATAACGGTCCAGATTCTCATCTGGGTTAAATGAGAGTAATCCCATTGATCTCAATTGCATTACACCATTATAAATAAACTGAAGATTTGTCTTGGCATTACCTCATTTGCTTTTGATACTTTACAAGTCTGGATTATCGGTTTTGCAGACAGAGAGAAAGAAAGGCATTGGGCAGTTTAAATGTATCAATCTTCTTGCAGCTAACTCATGTATGCAGTGGCATGTTCAGACCCTCAGTATTCTGTCCCAATATATTGAATCATACCATCCTTCTCATCATATCTCAGCAGTTGAATGTTTGCTTAGAAATACAATAAAATGGCATCTAGGCTTTTCTTTTTAGTCTCAAAACACATTTTTCTTACTTTTTAAATTTGAAATGATCCATAATTTCAACATTGATGAAAATGAGGCTCTAATGACACTTGTTAGGTCCACGCAAACTTTCCTTCATCACTGGTCCAAAACAACTCAGCAATACCTCTAATGTCTCAGTGTGTTCACTGGTTAACTTACCATTAAGTTAACATTGATGAGCATTGGATCAGGCTTCAAGTATTAGGCCAGGCATGAGCAGTGACTGCCAGTATGCTGAGCTGTCCCGTAGTTCTGTCCCATGGATAAAATTATTTAACAGGTAATAGATTAGATCACTAAAATGCATCTGCCTTTTCATCTAAGGTGTGATTCAAACTCCACAATCCAAATGTTAAGAGCTCTATACATTAGGCTCATGCACCAAATGTCCTCTAAAGCCTGTGTTTTGTGATAACCACTGGATAACCAAAAAAATTATTTTAGTGTTTATAAGGATTTTTTCCTACCTATTATCCTCTCCTGTCAAATAATCAAGAACTGGTGGAGATTACAACCAAGATGAAAAACAACATGTATTAGTGATTTGTTGTAGTTCTGAAATCACCTGAAGAGTATTATGTCACTTCTCATTAATTCTTTTAAGCAGTCCATGGAAACTCTGCTTATCTTTAAAAAATACTTTGCACATTAACTTTTTTAAGCACGTGGGAAATTATCTGGTGCGGTACTCACCACAAGAAAAGAAAAGAAAAGAAAAGAAAAGAAAAGAAAAGAAAAGGTACTAATGTGCAGAATGAAAGTACAATACTTTTTTTAAAATGCTCAGAAAAGGGGAGGACACATGTCTCTTTGAAATGAGATGCCCAAAACTGAACAGAGTACTCAAGTTGAGGCCTAATCAGTGCAGAGTAGAGTGAAAGAATCACTTCTTGTGTCTTACTCACAATACGCCTGTTAATACACCCCAGAAAGACGTTTGTTTTTTTTTGCAACAGTATTACACTGCTGACACATATTTAGCTTGTGGTCCACTATTACACCCAGATCTTTTCTGCAGTACTCCTTCCTAGGCAGTCATTGCCCATTTTGTATGTGTGCAATGGGTTGTTCAACCGTAAGTGGAGAAGTTAGCACTTATCTTTATTGAATTTCATTCTATTTATCTCAGACCATTTCACCAGTTTGTCCAAATCATTTTCAATTGTGAGCCTATCCTTCAAAACACTCATAACCCCTCCCAGCTTGGTACCATCTGCAAACTTTATAAGTTTGCTCTCTGTGCCATCATCTAAGTCATTGATAAAAATGTTGAACAAAACCGGACCCAGGGCAGATCCCTGTTGCAACCCGCTCGTTATGTCCGTCCAGCCTGAATGTGAACCGTTGGAACATTATCTTTTAAGATGCCACAAAATTGTACCTTGTCACCCTTCATGGTCAACATGCATAAAGGGCCATTTAAAAGGTTTGTGAGGAGCTCTGGGGTACATCTCCATTTTCAACTAGAGGAGTAATTTACAGCTCAAGTACACATACACATGTTAGCTTTGACTGAACTAGTACACTAAAAACAGAAACATAGTTGTGGTGCCAAGGGCAGTATGAAAAGCTAGTTATGCACATAAAGTACCATCCCACCTAAGACCCCAGCTATGCACTTTGGGCAAGTGACCCTCCCACCTTAGCAACACTGATATTTTTTAGAATGCTACTTCAATTGCAGCTAGTATGTGTATTACATTAGCTCAAAATGACACCTGCCACTTGAAATGTAGATGCAACCTTTCTATACAGAACCTTCATGGTGGGGAGATGTAGACTTCTGAACAAGTTGGAACTTTTGTTTATCAATTGTTTGAACTAATCACCCAGTTTTGATATGATTGTATAGGCTTCTGCTCTTTTGCTATATAATATAATTGCTATGAAGACGCCTAAGGCAATTTTTTGTGTGTAGTTAATAAAATAAACATAAAAAGATATTTTAAGAGTGTTTCCTTTGTATCTTCTTTATAGTGTATGACTTATTCCCAAACTTGTTAACAGGGCAGGGCAGCTAAGTATGAAGTAACAGGAGTTTGTTTTCCATTTCTATTATGTCTTTAGGTTCTTTTTTCTTGTAAAGCCGGTTCTGTTTTCCTAGGCACCTTGGATGCTAAATATTTTGCATTTCTGTTCACCTGTATTTTCCCTATAGAAGCCAGGACCATCATTAACATACACACTTTCCTCAATCAAATTTGAAAAGCAAAATTTAAAATACCCTGTACACTCCTCTTGTGGCACTACAGAGTTGCCTCACCTCAATTTCCTCTTTTGGCAACAACACATTCACTTTGACAGACTGGGGCAAGCAGGAGCCAATGCGCACTAACAACCAGCACATCCCCTTTTTAATAAGACTTCAGGACAGGAGGTATTAAACAATTGATAAGGTCCTCACCTCAGGACTCTGATTCAGAGATCTCACACCTAACATTCACAACACCATGTCTCGGCATCTGTTCTCCTAGGCTATGTCTACACTGGCAATTTAAATCGACTTAAGGAGGTGGTTAGGTCAACTTAACAAAGTGGACAAAGTTGACTTAAAGCTAAGTCAACTTAGTCCATTTTGTTAAGTCGACTTTAATAAGGTCGACTTTAAGTCGACTTAAAGTCAACCTTATTAAGTCAACTTAACAAAGTCGACCTAACTTTTCCTAGTGTAGACATAGCCCTAGAGCCTGAGATACACCATCATCCATTACAAATTACGTAACTTCTACTCTCTCCTACCTAGCTTAGTTGCTTCTGCCTATTCATATAGCCCAGTCTTTCTTGATTATACCACAGGCCGTAGGTGGTTGATGAATCTTCTCCTGGGGGAGGCAAGCTCCCTGACCCACCCACACTTTGCCCCCAGGCCCGCACAAGGTCCTATTCCCTGGTCCCTACCCCTTTCCCACACCACAGCCACAGCATGGGTCTCTGGCTGACTTCTTCCTCTACTCTTCTTCCCCTGCTCCTACCTACTTTCCCCCCACCCCTCTCAGAATGAGCTGCAGTCTCTGTGTGCATCCAAAGGCAGGAACTGGGTCAACACCATTGGATGACTCACTCAGCCTGTTCCTCCCTCTCTGGCTGACTGGGGCAGTGACCATACCTACGGACAAGTGTTGTGGGGGTACATTAAATATGTACCTTCAGGAAGCTTGGAAGAGACAGAGGAAGTTTGGGCAGGAGTAAGGAGGGGTGCAGACCACCATGTGAGAGAAGATGAATTGTGAGAGAAGCTCCATATCCCAGCAGAAGAACTGGGTGGGTGACCTCTGTCCTGAGCCAAATGCTCACATACATTCCTTCCTGTCCTGGTGCTGTTCTGGCTTGTGTGCTGCTGTGATGCAACACCTGCCCTCCACTCCCCTCCGACATCTCACATGCTTATTCAGCCCCCAGTCCTGCTACTAGCAGACCCCAGGGTCCTTCACAGCATGTTGCATTCCCAAAACACTGCCTCTCCCATCAAACCCAGCCAGCCTCCTCACCCCTATCCCTAATTGCCACCAGCTTGCTACTTACCTCATGGAAATGCTCCAAAGGGCTTTGGGCCAGAGTGAAGGGGGATCCATTTCTCCCACTCATTCATTTTTCAGCTGCTCCTGACCCTGCTGCTTAGCTGGCACTGAGAAAAGTATAGTGGTGCCTGCATGCTTGCCACACATTGAGTGATCCAGTTCTGGGCCTGCTGCAATGGTTTAGAAGAGAGGGAATGCAGTCCCCACTATTGTAGAGGCTGGTGGATGGCACCTTGTTTATCTGCTCCTCCTCCTGCCTATCACTTTGAAAAGTGCTGGGGGCAGGTTTGATGGACCCCTGCTGGTCCACCTCCCCAGCCCAGTTCTGGCAAGTTGCTCCAACATCTATGACACTGAGAGGAATCCCATAAAGTACCAATCTCTTGTGATCCAGAAGGACTCAGCACAGAATGAAAGGTTAATTGTAAAAATGCTTGGCACTTCTAAAGCATTTTCTACCTGATCTCAACACACCTAGGCAAAAGCAATGAATTAAGCTACACAATCTGAGGCAGACAAGTATTATCGCTGGTTTTTGGATGGAGAAACTGATGCACAGGCTGATTAAGTGCCCTTTATCTACTGTCTTTTTAAAATCAATGGAAAGTCTCCCCTTCAGCTCAAGCCTTAAATGACTGGTGGGGGGTCCATTGTCAAACTGGAAGTCTGTGCCAGGGGACCACTAATAAAATCCCAGATCTTCATGTTCCTTGAGCTGCTTTCAACACCAAGCCATGCTGCCTCCTCCCTTATGTTTTACTTTTCATTTCCCTTTATCTGGAAAGCTCCAAAGCTGGGCTGGGCTGTCTGTGAGATAAATGTGCTTGGGGCCCTACTGGTACTGTTCTGTATCTGTTGGTGTCACAGGGAGCTTGTTCCTGCCCTTTGAACATGTCAGTGTGAAGGTGAAGGGCTTGTTACATCTACAAGCTGAGTCCACGTTTTTCAAGATTGAAAATGATGCTACACACTGCATTCTTGTTGGCTGAGGAAAGCAATTGCATTGTAGAAAGTGAGGGAAGGCAGGGAGGGAGGGAAACCATCTCCTGCCCTGCCATCCTGACTCTGGGTATGCCTGTATGACTTCCCAGCAGGGAGGTGGGGAAGGGCAGGGAAAGGGAAAGATGGAGCTACTATCTACTATGTTCTTTCAGGGGAGGCACGGCCTTTCTCCACTTACATTACCAACTGCCCATGCCACAGGCTATCCCAGTTACAGGCGCCAGCACTTTTCTTAAAGCAATAGTTTTCAACCACTGTGTCATGACACATTGCTGGAGTAAGTGTGTGGCAGAGAGCTGGCAGCCATCTGCCAAAGCTGGAATGCAGCAGTAGCTTCCTGGTAGGGGTGCTGGAGTCCGCAGCAGGGAGGCTAGATTCGGCAATGAAGGGCTGGAATTGGCAATAGGGTGGCTGGTGTGTCCTGTAGGGTTGAGCATGTCACAACCCACAAAAGGTTGAGAATCGCTGCCTTAAAAGACATTCTCCTTCACGAACCTATGTTCAGATTTTCCTCACCTGCAGGGAAGCTACACTTCAATATACTTTTACTTCATTTCATTGCAGTTTGCAAATAAATATTACTTCTCAGTATTGGTGAGTGTTCGTGTTCCTTAATGGTAGTCATAAAAAAAAATTCAACTATGGGTGTTAACTTATATCATGTACATTGTTCAGTGTATCAAATGCAAAAAAAACTCTTATAGATGACACTGTTGCAGCCTGTTCTAGTCCCATTATCTGAAACAACACCAATTTTGTGAGTTGAACCAGTCAATCCCTAAGGCTATGTGTACACTTGAAAAGTTAGGTCGACTTTATGAAGCGAACTTAATAAGGTCCACTTTAAGTCAACTTAAAGTGGACCTTATTAAGTCGACTTAACAAAAGTCGACATAACTTTTCAAGTGTAAACATGGCCCCTTTTCAACCTTATTAAGTCGACTTAACGTTTTAAGTCGATTTAATAAGCTCCACCAAGGCGCTAATCCCCATCTCCACTGGCTTAAGTCAATTTAATAAAGTTGATTTAAGCGCTAGCTTGAATTAAAATGAGGTGTTATTAATTCGAACTAACTTTTCCTTAATTTGACTTAAGGAGCAGCTTAAGTCTACTTAAGGAAAGCCCAGTGTGGATGCAGAGTATTTTAAGTCGACTTAAGCCACCTTAAATCAACTTAATTTGTAAGTGTAGACACACCCTAAGTCCCCTGGTTCTGGGCAATGACTGGTCACTCTTCCTAGCTCTGGGTCACACAGGTGCACACCCCAGATGCAGACTCCATGTCTGTTATCCCTTTTGGCAGTAGGACCTCGCTGACCAGCCACCTAGATCACATAAGTAGTGCCACAGTCTACTCTATCCCTCTTCTTCCAGTTACTTAGACATGTGCTTCTGGCTGGAGGATCCCTAATTTCTCAAGTTACTCTGTTCAGGGACCACATGGCATGTAAAGTAAGGAACACACACTTAGCAAACTAACTTTCTTTAACACACATCTTAGTCATACCCAACACAAAGAAAAGTACAGATCTAGTCAAAACAACAAACACATGGGTGCAATCTCCCACCAGACTGATCTCATCCCTATTCTTGGTCTAAGATCTGTCTACATTCTGGCTAGGGGAGACTCTGTTTTCTCACATACAGCAGTGGTTGGCTCCCTTTGCTTCACTTTTAAAAGCAATTGTTATACCTTTTTCTGCTTCTCTTCATATTCTGGTAGTTTCCATTCTCCACTCTCTCCTCCTTCTGTGTGCAGTTCTAGTCCCCATGTTTGAGAAAGATGAATTTAAACTGGAAAAGGTGCAAAGAAGGGCTACAAGGATGATTCGCGGAATCAAGAACCTGCCTTATGAAAGGCAACTTAAAGAGCTTGGCTTTTTGAGCCTAACCAAAGAAGGTTGAGGGGAGATATGATTGCTCTCTATAAATACATCAGAAGAATAAATACCAGGGAGAGAGAAAAATTATTTGAGTAGAGTGCCAATACAGACACAAGAACAAATGGATACAAACTGTCTATCAGGAAATTTAAGCTTGGAATTAGACACAGGTTTCTAACCATCAGAGGAATAAAGTTCTCGAATAGCCTTCCAAGAGGAGTTGTGGGGGCACAAAACCTAGTTGCCTTCAAAACTGAGCTTGATAAATTTATGGAGGGGATGATATGATGGGACGGCTTAGTTTGGCAATTAACTGATTTTTGACTGCTGGTGGTGGATATGCCAGTGACCTAAGAAGGGACGTTAGATGGGGTGAGTTCTGAGTTATTACAGAGAATTCTTCTTTGGGTGTCTGGCTGGTGAGACTTGCCCACATGCTCAGGGTTTTAATTGATCACCATATTTGGGGTAGGAAAGAAATTTTCCGGCAGGGCAGATTGGCAAGGACTCCGGGGTTTTTCACCTTTCTCTGTAGCATGGGACATGGCTCATTTGCTAATGGCTTCTCTGTATTTTAAAGTCTTTAAATCATGATTTGAGGACTGTAATAACTTAGTCATAAGTTAGAGGTTTATTGCAAGAGGGGGTAGGTGAGGTTTTGTGCCCTGCATTGTACAGGAGGTCAGACGAGATGGTCATATTGGTCCCTTCTGACCTTAGGGTCGAGAGCCTTGGGCTGGGATTAGTTCGATTTCTGTATTTGGAGGGGCAGCTCCAGGCAGACCAAATGTATGGGGAGTAAATTTCACGCCTGTCTGATGCTTGCAGTTTGGTGGGGCAATGCCCTTCTGCCTCTTCCCAGCCCCTTTATACTATGCCTGGTGGACTGAGAGGGCCTGGGTCCCTCTATCCCCCTTTCTTTGGGTATGTCTACACTTGCAACTTAAGTCAACTTAAGAATGCTTAAATCAACCTACAGAACTCTGCATCCACACTAGGCACTTATTAAGTTGATTTAAGCATTTCCTTAATTCGACTTGATAACTCCACCTCTTTAGGTTGACTTAAGGCTTAAGTTGACCTTATTTAGTTGACTTAAGTCAATTTAAAGCCAGTGTGCACAGCTATGTCTACACTACAGGCTCTGTTATGTCGACTTAACAGAGTTGACTTAGCTTAACAAGTGTAGACATAGCCTTAGAGACTGAGGCACTTCAACCACTAAAGCAGAAGCAGGAAGCCAGGTGCTCCAACCACTAGGTTGACTGGCCCTCTAAGCATCCCCCTGTCACACAGCTGAAGAGACTTTGTCTCTTAGCCCCACCTAAAATCCAAAGTAGGATGAGTAAAGCTGGTCCAAAAATTCTGAACATCTGAGTTCTTCAATTAAACCAGGGAATGTGTTTTTCACAAAAAGAATTAAACACATTTTCTTGGGTTTGGAGCCGGTTGAAAATATCACACTTTGAAGTTTCTCAGTGAAAAAAGGTACATGTTGTAGAAATGTGTCTTATTTCCACTATCCCAGTTCCCTTTATACCTACTCCTGTCCCATCTCCCTGGCACCCCAGCCTCTCAGTCAGCCTTCATCCCTGATTCCCAGCCAGCCACCAGCTAGCATATCATTCCAGTTTCTGCGTAAGTGCCTCAGCCCACTGCCATCTCCCATTAACCTGTCACTACCAGACAAGGTCTCCAGCTGCCAGCTTTGCCTATTGCAGAAGCTGCCTGAGCAGTGATTCTCGGAGTTCCACTGCCAAGGTAAATTTTGCCTCAAGTTTTTTGTTTTGTTTTTTTTCCCGTGCCCTAGTTGCTGTTGCTGGATCATAGATAAGTGAGGAGGTTAGAAAAGAGGCAGGCCATGGTTAGTGGATGTCCTAAAACCAACTGGGAGGGATGATCAGCCTGGCATTCTCCTCCAGTGCCCATTAACATCATAGTGGAAGAAGAAGATACAACCAATGCACTTGAGGGAGTATGAAGGGCTCTAAGGTGATTGGGTGGATCCATGGAATGGGGCAGGCTGTGGAGTGATGGAGGCATGGAGCTGTGATCAACTGAGGGGCTGGACATGGACAGTGGAGGCTACCTGGGGCTGAGGAGCTAGATGGAGTTCCTAGGACCTGTTTATAAAGCAAATAGTGAGGCACTTATATTTTGATGTTTAAGTGCTTTATGCATTGGCTTCCATTGCATAAACAGGAGGTTAAACATTATTGATGATGATGAATAATGCAATTTGTTTATATTTTCACCTTGAATACCAGTATGCATGAGGTTTTATGTGGAGATCAATGTATCTAATTTTTTCGATGTCAAAACCAAATCATTTGTATATTAGTGGGATACAGAAATAAAATGTTAGACAGCAGGTGACAGTTTTCTTAAAGGAATATTTAGCTTCTTCACATCCATAAAATACTGAACAGATTTACTACTAACTTTCCAGAAGATTAAGTCTTAAGTGTACTAAGAGTACTTCATGTAAGTTTTGTGGAGATACACTTTATTATTCATATCTAACAAAGGGATTTAGGTCTTGATATGGGATTACTCAGATACTTAAAGTTATGCGCATGCTTAAGAACTTTGCATGATCGGGTCCTTAATCCTTGTTACAACTTCAGATCTCAAGATAGCCTGACTATGAAGCTCTTAACTCTGCCTCCTTATGTCCTTTGTCCTTCACACAGTTACATGCTTCACTTTCCATTGCTTAAAGCAACCATATTATCAATGTTTACAAAACTGGGACCTTAAACTTCATACAGAAATGAACAAGAAAAATGATAGCTATATGGGTGTATTTGAAAGAGAAGCACCTTGAGGGATATAGAGAAAATTGAAGTGATGTACTGCCATCTTGTGGCTAATTGATAAGCAGCTATTTAGGAAAACCGTATATACTGATGATGTGCTTAAGTGTAGGAAACTTAGCTACGGCTAATACTTCATTTTACAGTGAGGCTAATATTTCGCCCAACCTGACAAATGTTCTGTCACCACTATCCTTTGTAGAAGACCTTTGCTGGAGTTACACTATTTTGCTCCCTATGACCATCTGTTACAAACTCCCATCTGGGTTTGTGTTGGGCCTCTTGTGGGGTCCCTCACGTGTCCCAGTTTGTGACCTCTGAGTGGGGTAATCTCTGGGATTGTTGTTTCCCTTGAGTTTGTTGCCTTTTAGGGGGCTTATGGAGGTTGCCTGATGCAAAGCTGTTGCTATTCTGCTGTCTTAGGCTTCTCTGCCTTCTCCTCCTTTGTTGTTCTCCCTCATTTACACTAGGTTTTGCCTCCTTCACGAGCTTCAGCTTGGATGTATGCCTCCATGATTGGCAGCTCTTAAAGTTGCATGAAGGTGAGTCAGGTCTGTTTGTTTGCAGGTAGGGAAAGCTCCCCTCTGCCTCCTACTTAAGTCCTGACCCCTTAAAGATTCCTTTACATATCCTCCCCTGCAAGACTGCACCTTGCTCTTGAGTTGCATAGGCTAACTCTTTGGACTGGAAGTCTATGCTACCATGGAGCTTCCTAGCCCAGTCTTGTATTTGGAACACATATGACTATAAAAGTACCATCTTTTAATTCTGAGGTTTTCATCCTTCATCACATTCAGTCAGTGTAAGGACACATGGTCATTAACCAAAGTGAACAAGTTTCGCAGCAGGCAGTTACCTCGGGCTTCCTGTTGCCCCATTTTGCAGCCAAGCATTCCTGTTTTATCACTGAATATGCCTTCTCTTAGGAGAAGAACTTCCTGCTGATGAAGACTATTGGATGTTCTTCTCCCTTGACTTCCTATAATAGGATGGCCATCAGCCCAACCTCATATTTGTCCATTTGTAATATGAACACTTTCTCAAAGTCTGGACTCGACAGTATCTGATGTTCACAGAGTATGGTTTTGGAAGGCTTCATTACAGTTAGGTGTCCATTGTACCCATGAGGGAGTGATGTCCTTGGTTAGGTTGGTCAGTGGGGCGGCAACTGTAGCAAAATGCAGTACAAACTGGTAGTAATAGCCTGCCACGTCTAGGAAGGTGCATACCTGGTTTTTTTGTTCTGAGGGTCTTGTATTCCTGCAGGGTGTGGACCTTGTCTATTAGTGGACTGATTTGATCCCCACCCACTCTATGACATAAGTAACAAACTTAATCTTTCATGATTGTGCACTTTCCAGGATTTGCTGTTAGTCTGGATTTCCATCAGGGACATAGCCACAGGTGGGCCCAGGTGGGGCAAGGCCCACCCACTTGGCCCTGAGGCCCATCCACCTTAGCGCCTGGCTGCAGCATGAATTTCGCTACCACGGCCACAAGGCTGCCTAGCAGCCAGCGGCCACAAACGGGGCAGAGGAACTGGTGCCAATGCCTCTGTTTACCAGTTGGTGCCAGCAGACCCAATCGTGTCTCCTGGGGGGGAAGGATTTGTATACATTGCTCCAAATCCATGCGTTTTTCTAATTTGGGTCCCATTTGGGATTCGGATTTCAGCCATTGCCATGAGGTGCCCTTTTGTAAGCCCCTGCGTGGTGGCTGTTGGCATCATCTCAACTACTCGTCGCACCAGCTATTGCTGTTGAGTCGCCATCTGTTATAACAGATGCTGTTGCCTTTAGGGTTGCTGGGTTTGCAATTCTGTGAGCCACTGCAAGTGCTGGTTTACCTACATGAGCTCTATCTCCTCTGCAAGAGGGTCTGTAGTGAAAACAGAAATGCAAAAGGGAAGAAAAAGATCCCCACTTTTGGTACCATGTGTCACAAGCTGCTGGAGTCTGTGTTGGGCCCCTTGCTGGGTCCCTCAGGTGTCCCAGTTTGTGCCTCCTGACTGGGGAAGTCTCTGGGTTTGTCGTTTCCCTTGAGTTTGTTGGCATGTCACTACCTTGTTGAAGGGCTCAGGGAGGCTGCCTGATACAGAGCTGTGACTGTTCTGCTGTCTTAGGCTTCTCTGCCTTCTCCTCCTTTGTTGCTCTCCCTCATTTATACTGGGTTTTCTTCATGAGGTTCAGCTGTGGGTGTCTGCCTTCAGAACTGAAGCTGTGTGTCAGCATCACAGATCTGTTTATTTGCAGGTAGAGAAAGCTCTCCTCCTGCTCCTGCCTAAGTCCTGAAGGGAGCTTATAGAACTCATTACACCATCACAATGCTCAAAGTAAAAGTCTTTGATGAACAGAGACTTTTAAAAGTTAAATAATCTCTTTGGCTATGTCTACGCTTGTAAATTTAAGTCGACTTTAGCTAAGTCAACTTAACTAAGTCAACTTTAAGTCGACTTAGTTAACTCGACTTAGCATGTCCACACTTAAATTTAAAGTCGACTTAGGGGGGAACTTACAAAATTGACCTAGAGCGTCCACACTGGACCCCTAGGTCGACTTGTATGGGTTAGGGGGACCTTTGGCAGGTCCATGATGGCAGGGGGGGCACCCCTTGACCAGTGCCAGGGGGCTCAGCCTTTGCCCCATTGTACCTAGGAACAATGGGGCAAAGGGGGACAGGGACCCTGGCAGGGCATAGGGGCAGGGTGGGCAGGGCATGCCAGGCTCCCCCTGTGCCCCCCCCCCCGCCAGCAGGGAGGGCAGTGGGGGAGTCCTGGAGAGCCCTGAGTCGACTTTAATTCGATTTAGGGCTACTCCAGGTCTACACTGGCTTAAGTCGACTTTAGGAAGTCGACTTAAGCCTAAAGTTGAATTAAAAGGAGGTTTAATAAAGTTGACTTCGTTTTCATTAAGTTGACTTTATTTTCCTTAAGTCGACTTAAGCAGCTTGCTTAAGTCGACTTAAGGAAAGTGTAGTATAGACGTGGATTAAATTAAGTCGATTTAAGCAAGTTTAAGTCGACTTAATTTCTAAGTGTAGACGCACCCTTTGTTACACAAAATACAAAATCTTAACCATTTTAGGGACTCTGCATAAATTTAATATTTAAATAATATTTGTTTCATTAGTCATACAGACAAACAATAATTCGATTTTGCCAAATTATTAATTTAACTTATGTTTCTGAGTAGAAGCTGTATTTTTTTCTCACTGTTCATGGTTTTCTTTCTGGAAAACACAAAGTTACATTTATAACAATTAATGTGATTAGAAGAGAAAAATAATCATTTTGTTTTAATGTTTACACTATTTTAGTGACTAATTCTGGAATTCTTTGTCCTTGAAGTGGACAGGGATGAGTCACCAAAACAAGAAATATATGTAAAAACATTGGTCTAGTTTCAGCTCTTAGTTTTATCTGTGTAACCCCATTAACTTCAGTGTGGTTGCAGAGGTCTATATGAGAAAGCAGTATTTGGCCTATTTGCAGAATTAAAAAGTTGCTGGTTTTTTGGTTTGATTTTTTTGGTTTGGGGGTTTTTCTTCACAGAAGTCAGCGTAACTCTGCAAATACAGTAAGAGTATTACATCATTTGTGGTTACAAATGTCACAAACTGCTTTGTAGTCTCATGACCCCCACCCCATTTTTAACATACTTTCTCCATTGTTTGCAGTTTACATTCTCAGGAACATTGCAAAATGATCTGCTGAAGCACTTCTGAGTATGTTTTCTAACATTAAAAGGATGAACAATATTCATTAGCTTAGCTGCTGCTGATCTCCTTACATTGCTGTATTTCTGTGGCTAGCCAGAATATTAACTGCTCTGTTTCACAATAGAACTGTAACGTCACTGAAACACTGTAGGAACTAGTGTGAGAGTGCGGGCTTATCTTCACTGAAGAGTTAACTGCATGAGCGACTCTTGCATTAACTAGCTTAGCTTGAGTGAGGGCAGTCACACTGCAACGCACATGCACTTCAGTGACTCGATTAGCAGCAGAGAATAGCTTCATCTTCGCTACAGCACTAGCCCCAGTATCAACATCCTTCAAGCGTTAATCTACCCAGAGGGCTGGACTAAGGCAGGGAATTTAGGGGCTGCAGCTTCCAGCCCTGGGATAAAGGGAGTCCCTGCCACCCACCATTATTAGCCTGCCCTGCCCACCCCCAGGCTGGCTGGTCAGCTCCAGTAGGTCTGGGACCTGCTGGGGCAGACCAGACAGCCCTAGGGTGAGGCAGGAGCACCATGGGCTGTGGCCTCTTGCCCCGCCCTCCCCAATGCCAGGGTCCAAGTGCTGCCTGCCTCTGGCTGATCTGTGGGCCCAGCACCGGACAAGACCCCCAAGCACCGGTCAGGCCATGGACATCCCCCAGCACTGGCCAGGTCAGACCAGGCCACCCCCAGGCTGGGCACCACCACAGTGGGGGGGCCATAAGAGTGGGCTGCCCGAGGCCCCTCTGGGTGTTGATCCAGCCCTGTCTATACAAATGGATTAAATGATGAGCCAGTTAGTTCAAGTTTAAAGGGTCACTTAACACAAGCTAGAGATTTTGTGTGTGCACAGGCATCAGGCTGGGGTAACGCTTGTTGTGGCACAGGTGGGTCGTGGCGTTTTTACAGCATACTAGCTGAGCCTCAGAAAGGAAAAAGGTTGAGAAACTCTGATCCAGACCAAATAATAAACATACTTGTATACATTTTTCTGCCTCGGGTTCCTTATCTTCTTTGGAGTTAAGGTAGAGTCCTTTGAGGAGTCCTGCCACCCCTTCTGAATCATGAAGTGTCTCTCTCACTCTGACCTCCTCAGTCAGTGCCCTTTTTTTCTGCTCAAACTTCCCTTCCCAGGCTGAGTGCTACACGGGTGAGGAGAAGAAGGACCGTCCCCATTGCTCATAGAAGGGCGGGAGAAAGGCGGGAACAGAGATGCCCTGAACAGCTAGGCTCTTTAGCTCCTTCCTTCTCCTGTGAGAATGGCTTCAAGTTGTTGAGGGCAGGGAGAAATGGCTTTCTGTAGCAGTTTTGATTGGCTGCTCTGCCGCAGGAGGTGGACAAGTGGGGCAGACAATTTCCCCCCAGGTAGCACTCACATTGACTAGTGGGCTGGACCATGTTGTGTCACGGCAAAAATCCTATCACTCATGAAAAAGCCACGAGAGTTAGCAACATAGGCAGCAACAAGATTTAATGACCCTCTATTGTTAGTCCTTTACCACCACTCTTTGGAGGTAAAAGGGCAACAGAGAAGGCAAGAAACCCTTCATTCAAAATAGAGTCTAACACAGAGACACATAAAGAGCCTCCTCCCATGCCAAACAGAATTCAGAAACCATTCATAGATTTCCCAAATGGTTGCTTTGCTGGAAAGGAGACTGAACAACCCAGGCCCACGGCCTTGGCCTAAGAAAATTTGCCTTCAAAGGCAAACCCAATGCTTAAAAGATCCTTAAAAGAGGTTAACTATATTACATTTTGTGAACAGATCCATTCTGCTGCAGAACCTTGGCAGTTCAGCTACATGGTTAAATGACTGATAGGCAACTGTTCAGTTCCCTAGGTGTATCAGATCATTCCCAAAGAGTCACCCAGAGCCTTTTGGAAGTACTATTATGACCAGAGAGTACTATTATAAGCAGGGAAATTCAGGGAGTTGGGTGGCCAACTGTCTAAGAGTCGACTGCTGTAAGGAAAATCAACAGTAAGGAAAGTAAAACTTGCATTCCCCATCATAAGGTAAGCAAAGCACACATTTCCCATTATTAGATTTCCCATTGTTAGATGAGCCCATGTACTCTAAAAATGATACATTATTACAAGAACTCTCTTGACTATACAGAACGTGAGGCCAGAAATACATTCCAATCTGCACATACTGCTGGGCTTGACTGCTGTTCCCGATGTGGTAACACAAAGGCCCTTTCATCCATTACAGAGATTTCCAGCACAGCACATTGATCCCCAATAAACAGTTAACTGAGGAGAGGGACCATTGGACTCCCCCTAACATTCAAAAGTGTACTCTGGGAGGAGGTGGGTAAAATGAATTACAGGAGGCTATGAACAAATTAAGGCTGCAGAAAATGTAGGGCAACCAGTTTTGGGACTCTTAACACTCCTGCAAACAGTGCTATGATGTGTTCTGTCCAAGGGACACCATTCAGGGCAGAGGAAGAAGATGGCATTGATCAGTTATTGTAAAATTGTGCCATCTTCCCTAGATGACCATGTGCAAAATCAATCTCTTGAGGGTAACGCAGACAAAAAGAGAAGATCTGCTGCAAGCATGGGTGCATAGACCTGGCCTTTATGATGCTATGCTATGTTCTGTGATGATGTCTACTCCTTTAAGAGCAGTATGACATGGTAAAGTCTACTATCATGGCAGAAGAAATAAGGTTGCCCTCCCCAGAAATCTTCTGCAAAGGATTGCATAGTACCTTCATGAAAGTTTCCTAGAGATACCCATGGAAGATTCTCATAGCATTCCTGTGCACATCAACAGTCTGTCCCTGTAGTGACCCTCTGCAGAAGTTTACCTACACCCAGGAATGCCATCCCCTCCAAACACAAACTCCTTTTTACACAAAGAGGAAAAGCAGAACTGGGAACATCACCAGAGCAATGAAATTTGATAAACACACACACCAGATGTGTCTTCCCCTGCATCTTGGTCACGGATGCCACCCTGTGACCGAGTGGGCTGGGATGACGATCAGGTCCTGGCTGTCTGGGAGAATGGATACCCCATTCTCCTACCCCTTGTTTCCCTCATCCTCATCTGTGGATTCCTCCTCATTCAGCCTGAATTCCTCAGAGGTGTCAATGCAGCATTGTGGCACAATGGTGGCATCACCACTGAGAATCACATGCAGCTTCTTGTAAAAGCACCATGTGCTTGGTAAGGAACCAAAATGACTCTTCACCTCCCTAGTCCACTGACATGTTTACATTAGCTCTTTGATGTTAACACGGCACTTCTGCGTGTTTCCATTGTGGCCCTTCTCAACCACACCATGAAATCTCTTCTTGTAGATATGATGATTTGTTTTGCTGTCTCAGAGCAGAGCAAGAACAGACTACTCACCCTACAAAATGATGAGATCTAAGATCTCAGGCTGATTCCATGCTTAGGTGCATTTTGGGCGTGCAGTCACCATGAACTGTTCAGCTACCAAGCTATCTCCACTCTGAACAAACAGAAAATGGGAATTCAATATTTCACAGGGTTTGAGGAAGGAGCTATGTCCTGCTTAAGTGGCCCATGGTGGAGCAGAGCACAAATGTCCAGCGTGATCAAAACAGAGACTTGTGGGGAAGCACCTGGCACACTACTGGTATCTTAGGTTGCATCTACACTTATAAGTTAGGTCGACTTAAGCCTCCTTAAGTCGACCTAACTTACTCCCTGTCCACACAGGGCTTTTATTAAGTCGACGTAAGCTGTTCCTTAAGTCGACTTAATAACACTTAGTTTTAGGTCAACTTAAGGCTTAAGTCGATTCCTTAAGTCGACCTAAATCAGTGTGGACAGGGATTAGCGCCTAAGTCGACCTTATTAAGTCGACTTAAAATGTTAAGTCGCCTTAATAAGGTCGAAAAGGGGCTATGTCTACACTAGAAAAGTTAAGTCGGCTTTTGTTAAGTCGA
>ML686006.1:64942-76284 GCA_007922175.1 Pelusios castaneus | reverse complement strand
ACCTTATTAAGTCGACTTAACAAAAGCCGACTTAACTTTTCTAGTGTGGACATAGCCTTAGTGATTTGGTGTATTCAAGCATTAAGCAGTATAATAATTACAAGAGAAATGGGAGCTGCCCCTTTTAGAATATGGTAGGGGAGGGCTCTTAGAAGAAGCTCCTACTAAGCTAAGCAAACATTTCAATTCCCACAATAAACAAAGTTCTCCTTGCAAAGCTGAGTCTTGTGGTTAAGGGCATTACATCCTTTTCTATAGCTGTTCCTCTGGAATTCTGCTATCTCTGTGTAGTGGAGCCGCATAGTCCTCCGCATAGGGAAGTTTCAGCACTTGCAGAGACACTGCATCCAAGTAAAATAAATCCAGTAAATCCAAATTTAAATCAGTGAGGTTACTCTGAATTTACACAGGTGTAAATGAGAGTAGAATTTGGCCCTTAAAACATTCTCTGATATTTCACATACCATGGTGATGTGCCTTCTCTAAGAACATAGGCAACAAGGAGGAGATATAAAACAGAAATACCAATTTTATAATATAGTAAAAGCCTTCACATTTCAGAACTTTGCATTCACCTCTAATTCTTACCTTGCTTTCTCAAAATACAGTAGGTATTTGAAAAAGCTAGCAGTTTCACAACTAACCTTGGATGAGCTAATCTTTGACCAGCATATCAAGAGTAGATAGTCACATTTCCAATAATTACTCATGTCACTGTTCGTCATCTTTGTCAGCTCACTGGAGTCTCACACTTACACCTTTGATTTCTGAAAATGTGCAGCTGAGTGGTTTATAGTGATTACCTGTCAACAGTAAATTGTCAGAACTCAAAACTATAAATGTGAGACTCAGCTACTTCTCCTGACTCTGTCAGCTTATTTGACAGTGTTTAGCTGGTTCACATAGGGATATTTAAACTTTGCCATATATGCACCATCAGAAGTAACTATGGAGCCAAGTAAAGCAGTGGTATCGTGTTGGGAGGGATGTTGGGAGCCAAGCCACTGGGCGCCAGGCTGCAAGGGGACCCCAGGCTGGTGGAGTTGCAAGGCACGGGGTGGTGTGGCGCGCCCAGGATGCACAGATGTGGGCTTGGCTCCCGGGTGCTGGCGTGCACCGGACACCTCCCTACACCTCTGGGAGGGAGGAAAATAGTCTTTCAAACTTTTGATTAATATAACCACTGTTCAAACTTACTTTATACTTTACTTGAATAAACAAATACAACATTGTTCTCTAGAGAAACACCTCACTGAAATACAGTATCAAGACCTGAAATCATATGGGATACTGTCTGAAATAATTACTTCGGATCAGTAATTATTATGGTCCAAATCCCAAGGAGACCTATTATTTGAACTCCATTAACATCCATGGGGAGTTGCAACTACTCAGCAGATGCTTTGCACTTACTAGGATTTGGTCTGATACTAATAGTCTTAGACATGAGACCAGGGATACCATATTCTTTCAAAGATAGCTTGGTAGCAGCCTAGGCAGGGCTCTTATCAGATATAATTCTTTCATGTGATCCCATTACAACTGCATGTTAAAAAACCACTGTGAATTCTATTTCTGTACATCTCTTTCAAGCATTATTATTATTATTTGGAAGTGTGGGAACGGGTGTCACACTCTACAATCCTGAAAAAGCAGTGATTTTGGCCTCAGAAGTTACGGAATACTGAAACAATACTCTTGTTTATGGAACACTTTCCATAGTTTATGGACCAGTTCTACAGAAGAACTTTCTTCTGCCAACATAATACAGATACACTCACGCTCATGCTAGCAAAATTTCTATCACTGGGGGGGGGGGGGGGGGGGGGGAAGGGTGGTTTCCACACCTGAGTAACGTAGTTTTGCTGGAGTAACACAAGTGTAGACAAGTCCTTAGGGAAGATGCTCCTATGCTGACAGAGCTTCTCCCATCTATTTAGGAGCTGTCCTCACTGATGGCGGCATATTTGCTGCCATCAGATTGATCTTCCCAATTGACTGATTGGGTCTGTGAAGACCTGCTAAGCCGATCAGCATGGGTGGATTTTATTGTAGGTAGGGGGAAGGCATAGCCCTTCCAAAATCTTTCCCAGAGCCCCCCCCCAAAATCTTTCCCTGCCTCCCTTCCTGGTGGGAAAGCATTAGGCATAGCCTGCAAAAGCATCTTGAACTCTCTGCCTGTAGCTTGCTGCAGAGGAAATAGCAAGAGGCAGGAGCAAGCTATCTGTGATACCGATAGACACATAACAATAATTTAGATCAATAGGTCTAAATTAGGCGATAATTATCCTCACAGAGAGCCCAGCCCAGCTTTGGAAGTTTCAGGTTACCAGTTAGGTCTACATAGGCTGTTACAAATACCGTGAATAGGTTTTTTACCAAATCCAGAGTTGCACTTTTCTAGGACCTGCTTTTTCCCTTCTGAGGCGTTGCTGGTCCTTTGATATAATGCTTCCTGGCTCTGGTCAAGCAGTCATATCTGTGTGTAATGTCTGTGATGTACATCCAACTACTCCTAGTAAGTAATCTCATCTTTTAACTCCTCTTGCTTTTTAATATTTCTGTGGGAGCCAGAGTCTCAAACTCCATGAATTTCATTGAAGTTTGGTGTTTACTCTCTTAAATCCTGACAGCTACACACTAGATTTGAGCCATCTTTAATGTCACCCCACCCTCATTTGTTAATTATAATGCACATACACTTTCTCTCTACCAGTTTCCTCCTTGACAACTGTCATTTTCTGCCATGTGTTGTATACAAAACTGGATGTGATCCACAATGGCTCAAAAGAGATTTGTGTTTACTGCACATTGCAAATGACCTTACTGAAGGCATTAACCCCGATCAGATCATAGAGGCCTATGCTGCAAAATCTGATAGCCATCCTCTCTAGCTATTACTTAATGTCTAGGGAAAACAACTGCTGTTCATTTTAGTTTAATTACTGTTAGTAGTGTAGAGAGATGCTTGTAGAAGGTTATGATTTTAGAGAGACTCCCTAGCATGGGACAATGTTGTGTGAATTGGGAGATGTGCCCTACAGGTAGTCTAACATGGCTGCTCCCAGCTGCACACCTGGGAATCACTCCTGTCTGTGTTATTAAAGTTCTATTCCTTACTCATTCAATAGTATGGTCTTTGACTTTGAATCCTCAAGACCAGGGTTGTCAAACTCATTTGAGGTCAGGGGCCTCCAGCACACAGTTTTGAGCACTACAGATGTTCCACACCAGGGCCAGATAAGAGGGGCTCCAGCCCAGGCTGCCCAGTTTTGGGGCACCACCTTCCGACCGTGTAAGCCAGACTTTTGGAGGAGTGGGATAGCCATGACCCCTGGCAGTGAAGGGGGGACAATGCTGGGAGGGGGTACCAGGGACAGAGGCCGCCCTCCCTCCCCTGTAGACTGGATTAAGGGTGGGGCTTTAGGGGCTGAAGGCCCTGTCCCTGGCCTAAAAGTGGGGAAGGCAGCTCCTTGGCTGACCCAGGCCCTGGCCCCCACCCCCACCATGTCCCCAGCCACAGCCCTTCACTCTCAGCACCTTCTGCATCCCCCCACTCAGCACTTACTATCACAGTTCTAAGTGTATGTACTTCCTTCTTAGAACCACCTTCCTGCCTCCTGCTCAGCAACTTGGCCCCTCCTTTCCAGAGAAGGGATGAGGGGAGCTTAATTTACATCATGTTTGTTATGCACTTCTCCAGTGCCTACTGGAAGTAAGACAGCTCTGTTTGTCTGTCCCTATGTGAACTATGTGAAATACATGGGGACAACGTATACCCACACAATCATAGATATATTACTACTCAGTTTCTATTGAGATTGTAAATTACAATTATTTCTGGACAAAAATAAATGGTGTAAATCAGATTCATTCCCTGCAACTTTCAAAGCATTGTTTATATTGTATAAGATTGCATAGTAGTATAGCAGTAGTACAAAAAAGGGCCTAACACCCCTTAACAAGATGACATGTTAAACTGTATTAAGCAATATGGTTTAAATTAACAGCACCCACTATTAAAGTGTAAGCCTACTCTTAAACATCTCATTAGGGTTAAAATATAGCCTTTTCTATATTACACCACATGGATCCACAAGCTTACACCAACCAGTTTACACCAATTCAAAATAATTGTCTGGATTGCATCCTATCCTATATAAACATTTCGGTGCATATACACAGTGACATAGCTGTCTAACAAGCAACATTCATTGTATTTTAGTAAGGCAGACAAGTGAAAATGCATTACTATTTGTAACAGTCTTGAGCAGGTGTGTCAAAGGCCTGGCCCGCAGGCTGGATCCAGCAACAAAGCTCTGGGGCAGAGCAGTCAGCCTAGGAGCAGGAGAAGGAAGCCTGGCCTCTGCGCCAGCCCACCCTGCCAGCAGCCGATTGGCCCAGGACCCCCACCCCCACCAGGAACGGCTCTGCTGCCATCCCTGGAGGTGGGGGGGAATGAGCGGGCCAAGCATTGGTGGCCCCGCACTGCCCAGCTGTTCGCAGAGCAGTGCAGGGCTTGCGCTACCAGGCGGGAACGGGGACCTGGCCTCTAAGCTGGCCTGCACCAGCCCCTGCCAGCAGCCAACTGGCCCAGGACCCGGGGGGACTAGCAGGGTAATCATCCAGGGATCTGTGCTGCTCCCTCTCCCCCTCCCCCCAGAGCATAGGCCAGAGTGTTGGCGGGCAGCGCTGGAGGGGGGATGGTTTTGGGAGGGGTGTCCTGGACGAGAGACTATCCTCCCTCTATGGCAGAGCAGGCAGCTCCTGTAGGGAGGATGGATATTATTCAAGAATTGTATTGTAAAATTTAAGATTATGGTTTTACAGAACCAAACTGAATTTGTAAACCGGTGTTTATTTTTTTACTGTTTACATTTTATGAATAGTAAGATCAATTTCTATTATGCCTTATCTATTCAAAATTTGCTCACCAGTCCTCTGATTGAGAGAACAATTACAATGTGGCCCCCTCACCCAAAAAAGTTGGACATCCCTGATCTAGAGAGAGGAGAGGGAGTGCCAAGAGACCATCCCCAATGGAGAGGGAGAGAGAGGAGTGGAATGTGCCAAGACAGGGACAAGGGGAAATAAAGGGTTATTAAAATACTGTACTAGAAAAGAGAGAAAAGAGAGTTAAAGATTAGTAGAGCAAAGAAGTATAAAGTTTATTAAATGGAATATTGAGAGTATTAAGAGAAATGTAGGGATATAGGGCTTCTTAGAAAATAAAGGGAAAGGGCTAAACCATTGATCATTAGCAAGTTGAAATGACCTATTCTACACTTATCTCTATGTGCTAACTACTCTATTTACTTAACACAAAGTGTTCTTAATTACTGCTACTGCTTTGTAGTTGTTCCCAATTACTGTACTGTTGCTACTTGTATTTAGAACCCTGCTGCGGCTGCCTGCCAGAATTTAAACCCCTCCTGAGGTTTTTCTGTTAACCTCCTTTTTACATTTACCCTTATAGCTTTTTGAATAGTCTGAAACAAAAATCTCTGGTCACATACACTAAAGGTAAAATAAGTGTACACTAAAGGTTCAGAAACCAGAAAGCAACCCTATCGCTCCTTTTAAACCCATGCTTTTTAAGCCAGACTTTTGGTTCTGATTCCAAAGGGGTAGCCGTGTTAGTCTATTGTAGAAAGACAACAGAGTCCTGTGGCACTTTTAAAGACTAACAGATTTATTTATCGCATGAGCTTTCGTGGGAGAAAATCCCACGAATAAATAAATCTGTTAGTCTTTAAAAGTGCCACAGGACTCTGTTGTCTTTTGGTTCTGAGGCAGCTTGGGTTTTAAGCACTTGAGTTCCCAGTCCTGCAGGTGGCACCAGAAAACTACAGGACTGAGTACCTTTCCCCTCCTAGATCGAGCTCTCTGTTGCAGCTGCTTCCACTGCTTCAGCGCTCCGGGAAGGGTCACACTGCGCCCGCTCCTCCCCGTTCGTTGCAGCGCCATATAAACGCGCCGCTGCTCCCTCCCCCTCTGCGGGTTTTCTCTGGTTCTGGCTGGGCTACGTTTGTGCGGAGGAGAGCTCGGCTTTTGCGGCCATGGTGCTGATCCCGGTGATCGGGAAGCTGGTCAGCAAGAGGGTGGTGCTGGCCAGTGCCTCCCCCCGCCGACAGGAGATCCTCACCAACGTGGTGAGTCCGCCCTCCTGCAATTAGGGGCTCCGGGCAATAGAGGGTTGAAGTCACTGGGGTCTGCCTACAGGGTATTTTGAATTAGACGTGCTGGCCCCTGGGGCCCCGGGAAAGAGGATCTATCGTAGCTGGGTGGATATTGGGGTTCGGGCTGCACCCCCAAGACCAGCCACTAAGTTCCTGCAAGGTGGGAGGGCCCGGAGGGGCCTTCCCCTTCCCTTTCTGTACACTTTTCTGTGCTCTTGCAATGGCCCCCAGCCCTCCTCAGATCGCTCCCTGGAAGTGCCCCTGCAGCAGCTGGGCTCCTCTGTGCTCAGAGGACCGTGAGTTAACAATCGGCCAAGTGGCCATATTCTCTTCCCCTCCTTTTTGCCACTGTCTCAACACGTTTAATTAAGACCTGGATTTGTGGGGTTGACTGGAAGAAAAACATTTTTTAAATAAATTCTGTGTGAGCAAAGTCTTGGGGTGGGGCTGTGCAGCTGGGAAATGGTCTGTTGCTGGAGTAAGAAAGCTGAAGGGAATGAAGTTCTTAGGAACATACTTTCTGGTGCCAATTCCCACATATAGGATGGGAAACTTGATAGCTCAAACTCTGAGGTCTTCTCCGTTTGTGCAGCAAAGGGTAGAGGAGGTGGGATGTTCGGTGGTTAAAATAATCAAAAAAATTTTGGTACTGTTGTCAGCTGTCAGTGAAAAGGGTGTGTATCAAAATAGAATCTAGTGTGCCAGTGCTACCCTCAGCTGCTATTAAATGGTGCATTTAGAGTTTACACCAGTTGGAGATGTGGCCCTGCATATTGGTTTGCATTCAAGAATTTTGGGAAAGCCTGGTAAGTGGTAATGTTAGTCAGATAGTGCTAGAGTATCCATGGGATGGGTGTACGTGTTTGTATATTTATTTTCATGCTTTATATGGTGAGTTGTGTTGCACCCATTTTGCTCAATACTTCAAATTAAAGGCAATAGTGTGACACCACTCTCTATCGCAGGGGTCTGCAACCCAAAAGATAAGAAGAGCCATTTTTGAAAATTCCTTCAATAACAAAGTGTTTTGAGAGCCACAATGGGTGTAGCCTCCTGGTGGGAGGTGCAGGGAGGTGAGCCAGGATTTCTGCTGCGGGGTCCCCTTATGCAGGGGGGGAAGCCTGGAACTTGGCATGGGCTGCCCGTGGGATCCCTGGTGGCTGGGGGAAGCCCAGAGCGAGGCATGGGCCTCCTGCAGGGTACCCCGGTGGTTGGGGGAGCCCAGAGCCGCAAGGGGGCAGCCAAAGAGCCACATGTGGCTCCAGAGCCACAGGTTGCAGACCCCTGCTCTATCGGATGGGCGACTCCTGCTGGTGTTCTTGGGAATAGCCCCTTCTGTGGCCTGTGATCCGTCACTCTCTTCATGCCCATGGGTAGGACTCACCAAGTCTTCCTCTGGCCAAGCCAAAAATTGTGCTCCCATGCCACCTGGGGACTTCAACAGTCCTGGCTACGCCATTTGCATTAGTGGCTGCTGCAGTCCACCACCACTCTACTAGTGGTATGTGGGAAGCAGGGAGGGATCTGGGCCTGCTCACTACTCTGTGCCCTAGCCCAGGGGACCCTATGTGAAGTGACCTGTACTGCTTCTCTCCCCAACTCTATGCCAGTCTTCTCTGGGTTGCTTCCCCATAACCCCCAGTACTAATATTGCCCATGTATCAGGGCCTTGGCTTTGCTCAGTCCCTGCAGCCAGCCACTGCTCTAGCCAGGATCCTGATCCACTGATCCTTTCAAGTTCCCGAGAGGCACTAACCTTTTGCTGCCTGACAGCTGCCTTTTATTCTGGGCCCCTAGGCTCTGATTGGTTGCCACTCCCAGAGCCCTGGTAACCCCTTCCTAGCCAGTACGGGGCAGATACCCTGTCACAGATGAGTAGACGTAAACAATGACAAACAATGCTAATGTTTTATTTGCAGGGGGACATGTTTGCACTACATCACATCACGTAATCCCAATAAACATTCTCACTTAAGCTTTTTCTTAGTCACACTTTCTTTCCCCCTGACTCATTCTTAGATCACCTTTGCTCTAAAAACAAATCTGAGTCCTTCCAGTTCAGTTATACTCATGTCATACTCAAAATAGGTGCATTACTTAAAGGATATGCAAAATATAGTGAGTATTGTATATAATACTGCATAGTAGAGAAGTTCAGAGGAGTTGGTGAAAGTGTACATTCATATTCAACAGAAGGAGGATAAAAATGGTATTGATGTGTCAAGGACTCATACCTACGAGTAGTGTTAATTGAAATCATCCTCTAAGTTAAACTAAATATGGTTGTGGTGCTTCTGAAGTCCTCACTGTTCCTGAAAATTAATGTGACTTCAGATGCAATAATATAGTGAGTGAGAGAGAGAGAGAGAGAGAGAGCCTCTTCATCCAATGTATTTATTTTTGTTATGCACTCAGTGTGCTCAATGCTGTATAGAACACAGAGGAAGACAAGGCCCTTGCTTCAGAGTGTTCAGTCTAAATGGGGGGAGGGACAGAATATATAGGCTACTCTGGAAAACCAGTAGCGTGTTATTGTAGGACATTGCTGTTATTTTTTAAAATAGGGGTATTGCAGCACATCTAGTTTGGTGACTCAACACTTGTATACTTGGTGGAAGAATGAAGAGAATGAGTGCACCTGGTAGGCTAGGATGAGGAGGGAATTTGAGGTGTGGTACATTGCCTGGAAGAAGGCATAAAGATGAAAGTGGGGAAAAGATATAGTTGCTACAAACATTCAGTGGGCGATGTGTATCAGGGTGCAGTCCTGCTTTTCTTTGAAGTCACTGATGAAACAAGATTGAAACTGTAATTTGGAGGCAGAAATTGGGGGAAGAGGCTGTGTGGAAATCCAGAAAGCTAAACAGATTGCTATGTCTAAACCAGTGGTTCCCAACCATTTTGGCTCACTGTCCACAGATAGAATTTTTACAACCCTGAAGGGCCACCAGTCTCTGCCAGCAGGCCACTGCCCACCCCCACTGCAACCAGGGAAACCAGACATGTCCTGTAGCCCTATGCACTCCACCTGGATCCCTAGGAAGTGTCTCTCTTCTGCAGCCAGTGGGATGGAAGATCAGTGCTCCCCTCCCTCTGGCTCCAGCAGGGACCCTGTGCCTATGGACCTAGGGAGAGCACTTTGATGTGCTCCCTGCTACAGGCAGTGGGAGAGGAGTGTTGATCTCCCATCACCTTGGATGCTGCAAGGAGCCTGCACTCATCTTTTAGTCCTACGGAAATGCGCACCACCTTGGTTCTTGGCCAGCAGCTCCCTTCTACAGCCAGCAGGAGGGGAGTTGAGGGCCACTTTGAAAGCCCCTTGTGGACCACATTTTGCCCCTGGGCCACAGGTTGGGATCACTGGTCTAAACTATGTGTATTTCTGACTACAAACAAATGTTTACATTTAAGCATACATTTCATAGTTGTGTTTCAGTTATATGTTGTGTAGCAAAACTCATATTTAACACAGATTTATCCACTGTGCAACACCAGTAAACAGCAAGATTATATCTACTAAAGACTTCATCACGCAGCTCTAATTTACCTGGGAAGCACACAGATACTACTATGAAGGGTGTTATAGAAGACCCTGAAGGAGAAAGACATCATGCATTCCTGGTTATGTTCTTAAGTGCATTGTTCATAAACTCATAGGCTATGTCCACACTTACCGAAGTTAGTTCGACTTATTTAATTTTAGTTAGTTCGAATTCAAACTAGCATGGCCCCACTAGAATGCTAGTTCAAACTAAGCAAGTGCCATGCAGGGCACTTGCTTAGTTCGAATTAGTCAGTTGCATTAAGGTCAATGTGCCGATTAGTTCAAACTAACATGGCCACATTGACTTAATTCGAACTAACTAGTTCGAATTAAGGGTTAGTTCGAAGTAAAATGAGGTTTTACTAATTCGAACCAACTTTTCCTTAATTCGACTTAAAGGAACTGCTTAAGTCGAATTAAGGAAACTCAAGTGTAGACACAAAGTAAATTAAGTCGACTTAAGCCTGCTTAAGTTGACTTAATTTACAAGTGTAGACGCACCCATAGACTCTAAGGTCAGAAGGGTCCAATATGAGCATCTAGTCTGACCTCCTGCACAGCATAGGCCACAAAACCTCACCACCCACTCCTACAATAAACCTCCAACCCATGACTGTGTTGTTAAGGTCCTCAAATCATGATTTAAAGACACAGAGAATCCACCAGCAAGTGAGCCCTGCCCCATGCTATAGGCAACCTCCCCCCCCGCCCCCCCCGAGCTCTAGCCATTGTGCCCTGGGGGAAAAGTCCCTCCCGACCCCAAATATGGGAATCCATTAAACCCTGACCATGTGGGCTAGTCTCACCAGCCAGACACCCAAGAATGAATTCTCTGTAATAACTCAAAACTGCCCCCATGTGCCCTCCCTTCTTAGGCCACTGGCATATCCACCACCAGGAGCCAAAGATCAGTCAATTTCCAAACTAGGTCTTCCCATCATACCAGCCCCTCCATAAATTTATCAAGCTCAGTTTTGAAGGCAGTTATGTTTTTTGCCCCCACAGCTCCCCTTGGAAGGCCATTCCAGAACTTTATTCCTCTGATGGTTAGAAACCTGCGTCTTAATTTCAAGCCTAAATTTCCTGAGGGGGACAGTTTGTATCTACTTGATAAATACATCTAGCATAAAAGGTTTTCCAGAAAAGATTTTCTTGCCTTTCTCTTGAGATGTTTGTATATTAAGAGTAAATTCAAAACAATTTAATGCAACAGAGTTCTTGCTTCTCCAATGAAATGCACATAATGGGATTTAGGTTTGTTTTTTGTTTTTGTTTTAATTTTGGCTGCATACTGCTGATTAAATAATGAAGTTTTGTAATGTTTGCATTAGATTTGTAGTTCTACGATTTGTTTATATGTTATTGCCAATATTTATGTTTTTTACTTTCTTGAAGATGCTTGGCGTTTTATAGTAGGTTACTCTTTAAAAATAAATAACTAAATGATTTTCACTGATATGTCTTAGATTAGCTTCTATGCTATTCTAATTTAGTATTTGCATAATTAAATATAATTTATACAACAGAGTCCTGTGGCACTTTTAAAGACTAACAGATTTATTAATCGCATGAGCTTTCGTGGGAGAAAATCCCACTTCGTCAGACGCTTTGGGATTTTC
>ML686006.1:27880-64542 GCA_007922175.1 Pelusios castaneus | reverse complement strand
GGAGAAAATCCCACTTCGTCAGACGCTTTGGGATTTTCTCCCACGAAAGCTCATGCGATTAATAAATCTGTTAGTCTTTAAAAGTGCCACAGGACTCTGTTGTCTTTCTACAATAGACTAACATGGCTACCCCTTTGGAATATAATTTATACGGCAGAGAAATGAGACATAACAAAAGTTACAGTAATCAAAGAGCAAAATCTACTTAATCTGTTATTTTTACAGGTTCCTTTCAAAACAGTTAATGATACTCACTACATTGCTTTTCCTGTGTATGTTGTAGGGTCTCCGATTTGAAGTAGTTCCATCCTGGTTTAAAGAGACACTTGAGAAGTCATCTTTTGCAACTCCTTATGAATATGCCATAGAAACAGCAAAGCAGAAGGCGCTTGAGGTGGCGAATAGAATGCATCTGGTGAGTCTGTCAATTATTTCAATAGTCAAATCTTGTTTGTGTGGTGGTGGTATTCCTATTCTTATTACTACTACATGCATTTAGAAGGTATTAAGTATTCAGGTGCATTCGCAGCCTATAAATTAAACAGACGCATTTCCCCCTGGGTCACTATCGTGGCAAGTACCAGTTGAAATGGGCTAGACTTGCTAAAAGAAAGTCCAATGCCTTCAGTCTGTAGATGCCAAAACCAAGCCTACAGACTGCTCCGACAGTTGGCAGAAGCTCTAAATTGAGGTGTAATTGCCAAGTCCTGCCAACAGCCAACTATCCAAATTGAGTCTGAAATAGTTAGAATTTATCCAGGATTTCCAGGCACTTGGTGAGCAGAGGTGCAATTCCATTTAGGTCCTATGAGAAGATCTAGACCTGAATGTCATTGGCAGGCTGGTGACACTGTAACCCGTATGCCCTTACCTTCTCTGTGTGGCTTCACATATTGATTGAACAAGAAGTGTGACTGGACTCAGCAGTGTGGGCCTTCATAAATGGAGAAAAAACAAAAACAGCTGCCTGATGCACAGCCCTCTAACCTCTTTCTAAAAACAATGAGCTACAACAACTTGGTCTGCCTTTCCACTTGTCCGAGGGCCAAGCCCACAGAGCCTTGTGATCAGTGTTATCAAAATCCATTGATGGATTTATCAGCATCAGCATAGATCTTTGTCTACTGCCCATTGTGTTGGTCTGCTCCACCACAATGATGAAGGTTAGTTCTGTGCCACAATGAAGTCTGAAGCCCAACTGCTTAGGTTAAATAAAAACCCTTTTAGAATATAATTTGCTGATGGTAGGGATCTGTGAACTTTTCCTTAATTACCTTCCTCTGGGAGGGAGGAATAGAGACTAATCATTTTCTGAGATCGATTCACATTTACTGAAGCTTCATATCAACATCATTGCCAAAAGAGACTGTCTAACAAAGCAAATATTGAATTATCTCCTATGTAAATGGTTACAACAGATTATTATCTATTTCTGTCAATTGCCTTTTCAGATTATGGTGTGGTATTAGGAGAGTGGATTTTAAACTTTAACAAGAATATAGTGGACTTTAATTGTGGCATACTAGTAAAAATTTTTGTGCTACTTCATATTTTTCTTAAATCTCTCTGGAAGCATTTTGAACATTTCCTATGTACAGGATTAGTTAAGTGGCATATGGATGTAATTGTACTGTTTAAAACTCATCAGTATATTAATACTTTCACTTTCTATTAAGATATCAATTCTTACAGTTTTCCAATAGAGTTCCTACACTCATTTGCTATATTACTACTTACCTAATATTGTATGCCCAGAGCCTTCTTTATTCATGAAAACAAGTTGTTTTAAGAAGCTATAAGTTTATATCAACAGTTACTTCTAATGCAAACAATTAATGTAAGTCTTAGCCATGTTACATCATATCATGATAAACTGTAGGGATAATGTCTGAAATCATCCTAAAGAGATGTAGGCAGCCAAAAATGCCTGGACAGCAATAGCAGTGTGAGGGCAGGGAGAGGAAATAAGGAAAGGGCTGAAAGAAACCTGTACCCCCCCTCCCCACCAGCTCCTATTAATGACTGAATACGTTTAAATTTAGGTGACTGAGAGATATGCAAGTACTCATATAAATAGTACATCTATAAAAATGGAATTGTGGGACTCCAAGTTAATGTATCTCATTGATTTCTGTATTCATTTGGCCTATTTTTTATTTAAAAAAAAAAATTGTAACAGTTAGCCTTGAAATTCAACCTGGGTTCAGACAGCTGGGTACACGTCATCATCAATATAAATTCTGCAGGCAAAATCATACCCTCAATTATTTCTGCCCACAGTTCTTGCTTTCCTGGTTTTTCACAGGTATAAGTGATTACAATTCTGTAAAGGATGCAAAGACTTCACTTCTTTCTTAGGTAGATAAATTTGGATCAATACCTTTCAAGTGGTAAAGGTACAGTTTCTTGGGTTGATTATTCTGTTTGGTTATTTTATTTTGTCGTCTTATCGTTCCAGAAACACCTTAGAACTCCAGATATTGTTATAGGAGCAGACACTGTTGTGGTAAGGACTCTTACATATTTCAGCAATAGATGTGAATCATGTCTGACCAGTGCCTAAAACTCTACTGGTATCTAACTGCATAGAAATTAAAAGATGGAAATGTCTGTAGTCTATCCTCCTATCAATGCAAAATTGTCCCTGTGGTATATTTTGTAATACCCAGTTGTGGTGTATGAAGGCATGGACCCCGGCTAAGGTAAGCACGAAATCACTTTATTAGCAGGTTACAGCCATTCTTATACCCTACAGATTGTGCACTCAGTAGCTTTCCATGTCACCAGGCTCACATCCAAGTCAGCAATTTCTTCAGTCCCTGATCCGATCATTTGGCTACAGTTCCTTGGCACGCGGGCGCGCCGTGTTTTTGTTTACCAGACTGGATCCTTGATTTCCCACGCCTCAGCTATTTTTTCTCACATCAAGTTCTTGTCCTTTAGTTACCCTTTAACTATTCCTTCTTCCAAGTGTACAGATCATGGGCCTGGATCGATACACTGCTATTGGTGGGTCTCCACAGCCAGTCTGGTTAGAAATGTCTCAAGTGACAGAGTTTCCACCATATTCTCTCTCTCTCTCTCTTTAAAGACTTGCTCCATTTTCAATAATCAGTATTGGGCTCTCTAATACGTTGGAAGGGACACTGAGTTATTTGACAGCTGTGAGCATAAAGAAACATGCATCACCTAACCCAGAGGTTGGCAACCTTTACTGACCTTGGTGCTAGCCCTCCCTTGCCTCCCCCCCCCCCCCCCCCCCCCCCCCCCCCCCAAACCCTCAGCAGGTTCTAAGGGCGTAGTCAGCAGGTGCTGGGGGTGGAGCCAGCCAGGAACAGAAACCACACATGGTGGCTCTTTTTACTTGCTGGCCCTGCCCCCCAGCTGGGGAGCAGGGACAGGTGCTGCGACATGCGTGGCTCTTGTGGCCCCAGGCCCTGCTGGGGGTGGGGCCAGCAGGGGAGAGCAGCCACGATGCCTCGGAGCCAGGAGCCCTGCGTGCTGCTGCAAATAGGCACATGTACCAGCTTTGACATGCGTGCTGGGGGTTGCCAACCCCTGAGATCCTTCGCAATTCTATTTAAGACACTTTTTAACAGCCATCACAAATAGCACTGTGGCTGGTAGCCTCAGCAAAGAGGACAAAGAATGAATCGTGATATAAACTGAGTTAGTCACTCACCTCTGCAAGTCTTCTGGTAGACAGTGTTGAGGGGAAGCTTGCACTGACTGTATCTGCTCTCTTAATAACTAGAAGGCTCATGTCTTCAAGTTTCTTAATATGCCTAGCTCTTGTCTAGTGCTTTTTATCCATTTGTCTCAAAAAAGCTTTACAAGGAGATCAGTATCCTTATAAGATACTTAACAGGGTACTCTTCAATAGATTAATTTTGCTTGCAGGGCTGTCTGAAACCACGGTTTGAAAAGTCTGTGTGACTGATTTCAGTTTCAGCATATTTGAGAGATACAGCCGAGTATTTTTCTCTTTCCATTTCAGACTGTGGAAAAACAGATTCTGGAGAAACCAGTTGATAAGCAAGACGCATATGAGATGCTGTCAAGGTTTGTAGTTTTAAATAAAGTGAAGAACTGCCTGAGTAACTCACTTAAATCAGGCAATGTGTTCTGCAGCAACTGTAAGTGCAAATTCTGTAACACAGAGGTGTATAAAAGTCAAGGCTGTCTTTTTTTTGTTCTGTGTTTGTACAACATGTAGCACAGTAGGAGCTAGGTTCAGGACTAGAGCTCCTAGGCAGGATGATAATATGAGATTAGAAATAAAGTGTTATTACAAATTATTAATATATAGAAGGGATGTGAAATAAGCTGTGCTTAGGATCCACTACTTTGAATTTCCTTACTTGTGTCCTTCGAGTCTCAACTACAATATTTCATTAGTATCATTAGAATAACTTTGCATTTGATCATTTTTTTTACTATTGACTTCCTTGACCATAAAGCTGTTTAACAGTGCAGACGTGGTATTGGTCCTCTCCTCAGGTGCAGTTTGTGTGATGTGGGAACTAGGAGAAAACTGATCATGAATTCCTTTGTTTAGAGCCATATTGTGATCTCCTTTACACCACCAACAATTTCCTTTTGATAGAAGTACTCTGGATTTACTTTGATTTAACCAAGAGCAAAATTTTACCTTTGTTAACTATCATATCTTATTCCCCTATTGGACATTGGGGTCCTTAAGTCATCCCAGGCTTCCATATCTTTCCTTTTGAATCTATTTCAATCATTTGACCTTAATGGTGGCTTCTTCCTCATGTTTGAGACGCATTCTTTCTCTTATGATATGCAAGCTATTTCATTAACACAATTATTTCTCTCTGCAACTCATCCTTTTTAATAACCACCATCTACATGATACTATAGCCTGCCTGTTACCCAGGCTAGAACACTTGAATTGATTGTCACTTCATCTAATGAAGCTATAATGCTATTAGGCCTGTTATCCTGTCCTGAGCCTTGAAGGAGAATTCAGATTGTATCTCATCTGAAGGAACCAAGTTTGCCTTCCAAGGGCAACTCAGTCACCTGGTTTTTTTCCCCCTTAAATATTTGCAGTTCCAAATAAATGTTTGTTGCCTTGATCTTTTTTTTTAAGTATCACAATAGAAAAATGTCATGAAAGCAAATGTGTTACGTGCCATTTTTGCCAGATGTAAGCTTTTAGTGTAAGATCAAATATAAGAACTGCCATAATGGCTTGGACCAGTGCTCCATCTAGCCCAGTATCCAGTCTTTTGACAGTGGCCAATGTGAGGTGTTTTTGAGAGAGTGAATGGAACAGGTAATCATCAAGTGATCCATCCTGTCGGCCATTCCCAGCCCCTAGTAAACAGCAATCCCTCGCTAATAGCTTTTGATGGACCTATCTTCCGAGTATTTATCTAGTTCTTTTTTTTTAACTTGGTTATGGTTTTGACCTACACAACATCTTCTTGCATGGTTTACTGCATGTTGTGTGAAGAAATACCTTATTTTGTTCTTTTTAACCTGCAACCTATTAATTTCATTTGGTGATCCCTTGTTTTTGAGTTTGAAAAGGTGTAAATAATATGTCCTTATTTACTTTCTCCACACTGGTCATGGTTTCATAGACCTCTATCATATTCCCCCTTGATCATCTTTTCTCCAAGCTGAAATGTCCCAGATTTATTAATGACTCTGGATTTTTTTCATACCCCTAATCCATTTTAATTGCCCATTTCCAATATATCTTTTTTGATATGGAGTTATGAGATCTGCATACAGTATTCAAGCTGTGGAGTATCATGGATTTATAAAGAAGCAATATATTTTCCATCTTCTTATCTATCCCTTTCCCCATGATTTCCAACATCATGTTAGCTTTTTTTGACTGCTACTGCACATTGAGTGGATGTTTTCAGAGAACTATTCACAATAACTCCACGATCTGTTTCTTGAGTGGGAACAGGCAATTTAAAGCCCCATCATTTTAAATGTATAGTTGGGATTATGTTGTCTAATGTGCATTATTATTCATTTATCAACATTGAATTTCTTCTGCCATTTTGTTGCCCACTCCTCCAGTTTTGTGAGATCCCTTTGTAAGTCTTTGCTGTTTGCTTTGGGCTTAACTACCTTGAGTAGTTTTGAATAATCTGAAAAATGTTGCCATCTCACTGTTCACCCCTTGTTGCAGTACAGAGCCCTTGGGGTCGCCACTATTTACCTCTTTCTATTCTGAAAACTGACCACTTTTTCTTCCCTTTTGTGTCCTATTTTTTAACTAGTTTCTCATCCAGGAGAGGTCCTTCCCTTTTACCCAAGACCACCTACTTGGCTTAAGAGCCTCTGGTCTGTGACCTTGTCAAAGGCTTTCTGACTATCTAAGTACACTATATCAGCTAGTTTACATTTGTTTACATGGTGGTTGATCACCTGAAAGAATTCAAGTAGACTGGTGAGGCATGATTTCCTATATCAAAAAACATTGACTCTTCCCCAGCAAATCTTAGTCAGCTAATGTTTCTGATAATTCTGTTCTTTTACAGTAGTTTTAAACAATTTGCTTGGTTCTGAAGTTAGGCTTACCACCCTGAATTTGCTGAGGTCACCTCTGGGGCATTTTTAAAAAAAATCGTATTATATTAACTATCCTCTAGTCATCTGGTACAGAATCTGATTTAAATGATAGGTTACATACCACAGTTAGTAGTTCTACACTTTCATATTTGAGTTCCTTTAGAACACTTAAGTGGATACCATTTGGTTCTGGTGACTTATTAGTGTTCTGTTTATCCATTTGTTCCAAAACCTCCTCTAATAACGCCTCAGACTTTTCACCTAAAAAGAATGGCTCTTCAAGATACGAAGTGTATAGAAATAATTCATAGACTAAGAAATACTTGTCTACAGTAGACATGTATGAGAGGAGTGCAGTTCTGGATTACTCAGGGGGAACCATTAAGTAGGAGGTTACAAGGTCACATTTCCAGTAAAGGCTGTCATTCTGCTATTTTTAAAATAAAATGTCTTTGTATGTGAAAATTCTGTTGATCTTTCTTCTGTTTTGTGGCATAAGACTTGCTAAATATAACCTGAAGAAAGAGACATACCATATAGCTTTCTGTAATCTTTGCTCTATGGTTTTCATTTAGATTTTGTGGTGAAGAATTAGATTCTGGAGAGAATGCGTAAGAGCAGAATGTGATAGCTCCAGAAATGGTCACTTCTGAACTAAACTTACAAAAATCTTTGTGGGTCATCAGAATTAAAATAAACTGTCTTGTGAGTTACATTACTAAAAGAAGAAATCATCCCAAAACTTTTAAAAACAAGCATGGATGTACTCTTTGAAATCTGCCACCACCCTCCTCTCCCAGCCAAGATAATTCGTGTTGGAGTCATTTTGCACCCAGTTGCTAGTGGTATAAAATTTCATCCATTATCGTAGTCAGCTAGAGGAGAAGACTTCCATTGAGTAGTTTCATAGTTCACAAGCAGTTGCTTCAAAAGTAGTTGACTTAAGGATGCTACCTAGGGTGGGAGGTACTATCTGATATGAGTAAGGCTATCAAAATTCAGCTTTAGGATGTTATATCTAAGAATATAATCTAAGAATTTAAACTCTCTTGCCTCTACTTACATTGGTTCTGCTTACACATCTAATCAGTGAACTGTACAGTTCTCTATTTATTATTATTATTATTATTCAATGTTCCATGAAAAGAGGGTAGTTAACTACTGAGGAGAGTACAGTGACTTCACAACAAAATAAGCAATACCACCTCAAGCTTCCCACACTACCCTGCCAATATTTCTCAGCCACTCTTTGAAAGCATCAACCTGAGGCAGATGCAAGGATAGTTCATTCTCCTTCTCCTCTTTTTGAGCTTGATTCTGCCCTCTCAGTTGAGTTGAATGGTACTTTCCTCCATCAATTCCCCAGTTGAAATAAATGGGAATACTGGTGTAATAAGGTAGCGGTATTCCCATTCAGCAGGAGGAAAGGTTGTACAGCCTAGCCCTTCGATGATCTTTTTATTTGAAGCTGCCCTTCACAATGCCATTTTTGATGGTGATATTCCTGTTTTGCTTGTGAGACTATCAGTTCTCCCCTGGTACTTTAAAATAATAAAACAGTTTCCCCCCCTAATCTAACGTATTTTAGGTCACTGAACAGCCAGCAGGTGTTAATGCTTTGGGGATGCTAAGCACTGGAAGGATCCAGTGACTCTTGCAACATTTTGTGTCTTAGCTCTTCACCTTTCTGAAAGAAAAATCAAACCCCAATGTCTGGCATATAAGGATAGGCACCAGATCTGGGTATTTTTCTGTTGTATCCTTTCGCTTATTTGTAAAACAATCTGTAAACCTGTTAAATAAGAAGGAAGGAGATTTATAAAATGCACATGTAACTCTTCATTTTCCCCTCATAGGTTAAGCGGGAAGGAGCACAGTGTCTTTACGGGAGTGGCCATCGTTCACTGCAGCAGTAAAGGTAATTGCAGAGAACTGTACAGATGCCTGTGTGATAAAATTGTATGCTCTGATAGACGTATGTTATCTAATTCTACTCTAACTGTGAAGATGGAACCGTTGCATACAACAGCTGATTCTGTTCCCATCCCACACTGAGGAGCAATGTCATTCCAACAGTTTTTGTAATAGGGATGCTGAAAGCCATTGAACAAAACTGTAAGTAAGTCCTGTATATGATGGAAACCACTTCAAGATGTGGGGGTGCTTTCGTATCCCAGCACCTGTAATTTCAGAACCCCTGTGGAGGAGTATTTATCTCTAATTCAATAAAATAAATAGTCTTACAAACAGAGCATTATACTGCCCATAAAGGATGAGGAGGGAATGGACTGCATGTGACACATGTCAGTCGCATTACCTAATGCGTTGCTAAAGGTCACTCAGATATTGCAGTGATGAGAGTGATATAAGAGTCAGTTATGCTTTGCATTGAAGTCAGGGGGCTTCTCAAAGAGCGCTTGATCCAGTACCCGCTTAAGTCAATGGGACTATCTCCCTGTTCATTTCAGTGGACATTGGATCTGGCCCAGAGTGAAAATGAGAACATGAGAGAGATCCATAGTTATTTTCTTCCTGGGCTTTATTCTGGTGGACATGAAGGAGCTCTGCTGTTAAAGCAGGATGAATATTATCACGTTTCTAAATATCTCGGTGGTAAAAAGACTGGATTTCTAGAAAGTTACTTTTCCATTTTTTAATAACTTCTAAAAAATCTTCTTGGCTGCTAAATGAAATAATGGCTTATTAAATTTTAACTATGCAGTTCTGGTTCAAGATTCACTTGGACCATATTTTTTTCATAGAGAATTCATTAAAATGAGTGAATTTCTATCCAGTAAGGGATCTCTCTGTCAAATTATGCTGCCCAATGTGGTCTCATTATTTCCTTGTATCCCCCCCTTTTGGTTTGTCTGTATCCATCTGTTGTCTCTTGTCTTGTACTTAGATTTTAAGGTTTGTAGGTCAAGAACTCTTTGTTTGTTCAGCATTTATACGGCACCTAGCACAAAAGAGTCCTGGTCCATGAACAGAGCTCCTAGGCAGTATGATCATAACAATACTATATATTCTAGCTTGTGACTTGAGTAGGGAAATAGGACAGATGGGATTTCTGGATGACAGAGCTGCTGCTTGCAGCTATTGTATGTGCTTATATGCACTGCTTCACGTTTATGCTGTGCCACATTGTCAATGACATTATATCTAGCAATGTTAGTGGGGTGACTACTGCATTTATTTTTCTTGGTTTTGGACTGGTGTGTCTACTGAATCTGATTTTGAGTTAGGCAGATTTTCTTCCAGTGCTGGCAGTCAACCAGTATCCTGCAATCACAGAATTAATTCTGGGAGCATTCGATAAAGGGTGAATATAAGCTCCGCCTACCCAAATTTTGTCCTCACCCTCCCCTGTGTAGGCAGTTGCATGCTGTGACTCTGCAGATTTAGAGAATGTGGAGTGTTACTCACTTTGGCTTTCTTGACTAAATACTGCACTGCACTTGGGAGTAAGTCCCTGTCTTGCTTATGTACACAGGAATCTGGACCTTTCATTGACAAAGATCATGAATGAGGGAGACAGAAAAGTAGGTCAGATTTTTGAGCCAACTAACTGTAAAAACATCTTTTTTTAAACAAACCTCTTTCTATAAAAGAATCAAAAGTCCATACAATTATGTTCTCAGGTGAGCGATGTCGGTGCAATTTTTTCTAATGGCAAAACATTTATCAAACTGCATTTAATCCTTTAATCTCACTATTTTTGTGTTACAGTTTTTGGTTTCAGTGGGTTTTCTTGTTGCAGATGATTGTCTAGAGACCGAAGTCACTGATTTCTATGAAGAGACAAAAGTGAAATTTGCTGAACTATCTGAGGAGCTTTTATGGGAATATATTCATAGTGGAGAACCAATGTAAGTAGGCTGCTGAAGGCAGCACACTTAACTTGAGCATAGGCCTTATGACACTGTTGGCCTCGTGCGCAAAGGAAGCGGTAGAGCCATGTGTTTGGGGGAAATTGGCTATGGGTATATGTGTAATCTTCAGGTGAGCTAAAATTAATTCGATTTCCCCTTCTCCAGTGCCTCACAGAAATAAACCCCAATCCCTATGGAGAAAGCAGCTGGAGACCCAGGATCCAGTCTCTATGGGACTCACAACAAAGATTGCTCAGAGTTACCAACCCGCATTAAAATACTGTTAAAAACAAACATAACGATCAATTTTATTAACTATTAACTAAATAAACCTTATCCTAAGAAAACAAAATACAATTAACCAAGACCAATCTGTACAGAAACCCCCGCATGAAGGTACCCAAGAGTCCCAAAGTCCAGGTGGAGTTCACCCAACTCTCAGGCTATGTACACATGATCAGATTAAAGCGCAACATGGCAATCGCGCTATAAAAAACATGTGACCTTTATTGCAGGAGAGCGCTTACACACGTCGCTCCTTGCAACGCAACAGAGTTCTTTGCAATATCGTGGTGCAACGCAATGAATTCTGGGCACCTATCCCATAGTTCAGTTTTCCCTGATTCCCTTGGAATCCTGGGATGAAGGAAAGGAACGCAAAGCGCCATGGGTAAACTCTGTTTCCCGTGGTGCACTGTGTTCCCCTTGTGTCTTCCTCGTTGCTAATAGCAACTCGCGCCTATTTTCAACAGTGCAGTGCCGCACTACTTGCCAGTAATCACAATTGCGACAGCATGGATCCTGCTCTGATCTCCACTGTCACCTTCAGCATTCTAAAGACATCTCAGCTGGTTGCTCAGTATGCAATGAGCTCCGAATCAGACAAGGACGCCGAGGAGCAGGGGCTGATCGATGCCCTACAGAGCAATAGCACCACGTTGCTCAGCTCCTTCACAGATCATCTGCACACTGTGCAACGCCGTTTCTGGTCACGAGAGACGAGCACTGAGTGGTGGGATCGCATTGTTATGCAGCTGTGGGATGACGAGCAGTGGGTACAGAACTTTGGAATGCAGAAAGCAACCTTTTTGGAACTGTGTTCAGAGTTGGCCCCTGCCCTGCGACGTAAGGACACCAACATGAGGTCAGCCCTAACCGTGGAGAAGCGTGTTGCGATAGCTGTCTGGAAGATGGTGACTCTTGACTGCTACCGGTCGGTTGCAAACCAATTTGGAGTCGGGAGGTCCACCGTCGGATTAGCCCTCTCACAAGTGTGCCGAGCCATCAATCGCGTTCTGCTACAGAGAACGGTGACATTGGGCAATGTTCGTGACATTGTTGACGGCTTTGCTGCCATGGGATTCCCTAACTGCGGGGGAGCAATAGACAGCACACACATCCCGATTTTGGCTCCAGACCATCTCGCGACCGAGTACATCAACAGGAAGGGCTACTTCTCCATGGTGCTGCAAGCACTCGTGGATCACAAGGGGTGTTTTACGGACATCAATGCTGGGTGGTCGGGAAAGGTGCATGATGCCTGCATTTTCAGGAACACTTGTCTGTACCGGAAGCTGCAAGGGGGTACCTTCTTCCCAGATCAAAAAATTACTGTGGGGGATGTGGAGATGCCCATAGTCATCCTCGGAGACCCAGCATACCTACTGATGCCATGGCTCATGAAGCCGTACACCGGGAACCTAGATTGCAGCAAGGAGCGGTTCAATTACAGATTGAGCCGCTGCAGAATGACTGTGGAGTGTGCCTTCGGCCGTTTAAAAGGGCGCTGGTGCTGTTTGTATGGGAGGCTGGACTTGGATGAGGACAACATCCCTGCTGTGATTGCGGCATGCTGTGTCCTTCATAACATTTGTAAAAGTAGGGTTGAAAAGTTTTCCCCGGGGTGGGCTATGGAGGCACAGCGCCTCGAGGCAGCATACAAACAGCCAGCCACTAGGAGTATTAGGGGGGCCCAACAAGGAGCTGCTCGCATAAGGGAGGCACTCAGGGAGCATTTCAATGATGCCCTCCCATAGTTCACTTCAAGGACGTATCAAGTGCACCTTATGAGATTTTCACTGTGTACATATAAAGCCACTCTTCAAAGTTTTTGTTACTGTTTTTATTAAGAGATGAAAGGGGAGGGGGGGTTGATGGGAGGTGTTACAGGTGGGTGTAACTACGGGTCTCTAAAAAGTAGCTCTGTGAGGGACTGAATGTTGCAGTATACCAGGGCGACGGGTGGTCTTCAAAGAAATGCTTTGAAGTACTACGGGGTGTGGGAGGCAGACACGGCTGAACTGTCTGGAGTGGAGCCCGTACATTAATCGCCTGGGTCTGCAAAGCAATCATGCTCTTGAGCAGTTCTGTTTGCTCCTTCATGACGCTTATCAGTTCGTCCCTGTGTTTCTGGCTCCTCTGTTAGGACTCCTCTCTCCAGGCTCGATTCTCCATCGCGGATGCCTCTGTTGTTTTAATCAGCTCTTGAAACATATCCTCCCTGTTTCTTCAAGTACGCCGTCGAATGTTTCTCATGCGGTCAGCTGCGGTAGACACCGGCCTTGTGAAGTTGAATCTAATAAAAAAAAATAATAAAGCTATTGTTAACACAGCATAGACAACCAATGTAAGCTTCCAGTAGCACATTCCACTGGAAGGTACAGGGCAGTCAACATCCTGTGCTTCACTGAAGCGGACACGGTACGTCCTAATAGAAACATTACTGTGGGCTAACATTCTGCACAGGGCACACAGATGGAACCCAATGTGTCTCTCTTCAGACTGCCCCTGCCAGCTAGAATACATATCCTACATGCCACCGGATGCAAGCCAGGACCGTACGCTGCCGGATTGTGTGCTGGCATGGTTCCCAGTGCTGTGCTTTGCAGCTGGCGAGGCTGAGGATCCTTATACAGGAGCGTAGACACATACGCTATCCCATCTAACCTGAGTAGGAGGCTCTGGCGGTACATCGAGGAAACCTTTAGTGACCTAAATGCAGATGATTTTTTGACAATCACTGCTTGCGTTGATGCACTTCTAATGAATGCAGACTAAAGAGCGTGCACAGCGGGGACCGAGACAACAAGCACCCCTGCCCCAGACAATGATATTTTAGCAGGAGCCATAGATGCACGAAAGAGAAACTTACCCGAACCCCCCTCTGCCACTTCAGAGGACACGCTGCAATTCATGTCTTGGGTGGACGTCTCAGCGGGGGTGGAGAAGAGCTCCTGGCTACACACTGTTGCGCTCTCCTCCGGGTCATCCTCCATCTCCTCCTCCTCATCGAACACGTCTTCATACTGCTCAGCTCTGGCATTCAGTGGATGAGGGGGCCCCGATGTGTCCACAGGACTCTTTGCAGTGGTTGTGGGGTCCCCACTGAGGATGGCTTCGATCTCCTTATAGTACCTGCATGTAGCAGGCGCTGATCCCGAATGGTGGTTTGCCTCCTTCGCTCGGTGATAGGTTATTCTTAGCTCCTTCACCTTCGATCTGCACTGCACAGTGTCTCTCTCATAACCTCTCTCTGACATGACCCGAGAAATTATGCCATATGTATCGTAATTTCGCCTGCTGCCGCGTAGCTGCGCCTGCACAGCAGACTCTCCCCAGATGCTGATCAGGTCCAGCACCTCTGCCGTGCTCCAAAATGGTGCGCGTCTTCCACGATGGGCCGCCATTGCTAGCGAAGATCAGAGCTGGACTCCACTCCACGAGGAAGAGAACAGGAAGTGACAACAGAGGAGAAATTCAAAAATCCCGAGAATCGAAACAGGGCAGGGATTGTTTAGTTACGGCCACAGAGAGCGGGAGGGGGAAAGATCCGAGAGGACGACTTTGGAATGCTGGGACACTTCCGGAGGCCAATTATTGCGCGGTAGGGTCGACACGAGTCGAAAGCTGCAACAGTTGTTCCGCGTTAACTGCTACGACCCTCGTCGAGGTGGTTTTTCTATTGCGCTACAATAAGGTTGTTGATGCACAACAGCCCTATTGCATGTGTGTACGCTGTTGTTGTTATCGCATGGTAATGACTGTTAATGCACGATAAAGTGATCGTGTGTACATGGCCTCAGCTACAGTCTCTGTTCCAGTGTAGAGGCTTGAGTGGCAAGAAACAGTGGTCCTCTTCTTTCTTTCTTTCTTTCTTTCTTTGCAGGAATCTTCTGTAGAATTCCATGCAGGCTTTTCCTTCTCCTTTGCAACCAGCCCTCAGTCCCATATGCATGTCTGAAAAATCTGTTGCAGATGACTCCATGGGAGGGAGAAAACATCTTGTTCACTCGTGGCTCAGCTTCTCTCCTGAAAACTGAGCACATGGGCTCTTCTCAAAGCAGCTCCTGCCTGCTGTCTGCACAGACTGCTACCCTCATGTGATCTGACTGACCACAACACATCACACCAGCAGGGAACCCTCTGGAGTATGCTCAAAATGCTTCCACTCCCTGCTTCTAGAAGTTTCTGGTTGTGGGTAGCTAATCTGCCCAGCAACAGTAACCCATCCTCAGTAGGTCTCTTAAAGAGAGAGCCTTTTTTTAGGCATATGGGTTACATATGCAGTTGTTGATGTGCTGTGTGAAACAAAAATGAAGTTAATGTTGTCTTCTCCACATAACTAGCATTTGAATTCCCAGGATGGAAACTCTGAACCCAATCTTTTTAAATGTGTTTGTGGTATTTTTCTTTAATAGCCTCTTAATTTGAAAGCTCAGGCAATGAATTGTACAGTGGAATTGTGTCCTGTTCTGTTTTAGGCCCAATTTTAATTTAATCAGTGCCTGATCCCAGTGAAGATAATTGGAACCCTTCTACTGACTTTAGTGGGCAATGGAACAGAACATTAGTGAGAAAAGAATTAGGCCTTATAGGAATATAGTATGGAAAGGTGTAAGAGCCTTTGCTTTTCCTGAGGCCCCTTAATCCAGATCTGGCTGTTATCACCTCTCTCTGCTTTTGGTTTTCTTTTTCTCTAGACTAAACAAACCCACTTTCTTCAATTTTTCTTCATAGATCATGTGTTCTAGACCTTCTATATTTTTTGTTGCTCTCATCTCAACGTGTGCCAGTTTCTCCACATCTTTCCTGAAGTGTGGTGCCCAGAACTGGACTCAGTAAATCAAGTCAAAACCTTATCAGTGCTGAATTAAGTGGAAGAATTACTTTCTTGCTTACCACAATTCTGCTAGTACACCTCAGAATGATGCTGGCTTTTTTTTAAAGTGTTAGATTTTGACTTATATTTAGTTTGTGTCCACTGTCGCCTCCAGAACCTTTCTGCAGTTCTCCTTTTCTGCAGTCATTTCCCATTTTGTGTTTTGTGCAATTGATTGTTCCTTCCCAGTTGTCGTACCTTGCATTTGTCCTTATTGAATGTCATGCTCTTTATTTCAGTTCACTTCTCCAGTTTGTCAAGATCATTTAGATTTCTAATCCTGTCTTTCAAAGCTCTTGCAGACCTTCCCAGCTTGGTACTATGAGCAAACTTTATAAGAAATAGTTCAGTGCTTGAGCCAGAAAAAAAAGCCACTGTGAACTGTTCACCTGCAGATTTAGAAGGACAGCACTGCTTGGTCAATATTCGTAAGGTTATCATCTCAACCATGTCTATATATTTAACTCCTAAAATGAAAGCTTAATGTCTGCACCCATGACACTGTCTCCTCCTAGCATGCACACTGGCCATGAAAAGCTTCCTACCACTGAAGTGTAGGCAAGTGGATTTTTCAACGCCTATGCTTAATTATAATCCATAGCAGAGATCGGCACGTGGGCAGCCTCTGTGTTTCAGCCTCAGCTCTCGGAGAATAAGGGCCAAAGTTACTACTTGCATCAGTGGTTAAAGTATAATTTGATGGGCACCGGAACCCTCCTAATCTCTGGGCCCCCTTCCTGTATTGTCTGGGCCCCCTTCATGCATGTGCGGGCCCCAGCCCAGGTAGACATTTGCAACCACTTCTCAGTACCACATGCATTGATTATCGCTCCATAAAAATATTTATAATTTTATATAGCATTTATGTCTATAGCAATTATTGTCTCAAACTAGGAAACAATGCATAACACAATAAGTATTGTGATTTAACAACGGTGGGGTCTAGAACCTGCCAGCAGCTAGGGCAGGGCGGAACATGAGTTACGCTGGATTTTTCTAATTTTAGCAGCCCCGGAACTCAGACCCCTCAAATTTGTGGGCCCCGGAACTGTGTTCCAGTGCGATTCCCCCTTACTTTAACCCCTGACTTGCATAAGCTGGAACAATTTTATTGAAGTCAGTGCCTCTCTTGCACCAGAATTAATTTAGAACCTGGCTTAACTCCAGAAGTTTCTGGAATTGGATTACATGCCTGTATGAAAAGACAACTGAACTACTGCCTCTCTGTGCCTGTCAAAACTGTTAGCCATTGGCTCCAAGCCAGTCTGGCTTTTCACAGTGGCTAACATAGCAGAGATTAGCCTGCCCATTTACTCATTTTTACACAGTTGAACTACCTTAAATACAATCTTTGGGGCATGATTTTTCAGGTGGTTTAGTTGATGGAAAAGGGAACGTTGTCATGTGGTGTAATTTTAGAAGCATTCTCTTGAAATACAGATACTGCATCCCTTTTCATTGCTTGTAGAGCATATTGGATGTGCACATGGCTCCCCTGGACTTCTTTAGGAATCACATACCACATACAAGGGTAGTCAATTAAGAATATTTTGATGTCAAAATGACATTAGTGAGTTGCATTTCCAAAATAAAAAGGGGGGGGAGGGGAAATGTTTACCAGTGGTTAAAAAGTCGAGGTCCTCAAGGTCATCGCTGTTAGTTGCAGGTTCCAATACAGGTGAATTGATGTGGTCTGCTGCTCTTGCATAATTGATAACCTTTAAAGACTGCTTTAGAAAAAGATCTGTGATAGCCACATATCAGTAAATTTGTCTAGTCAGGAATGTCAACAAGATAGTTCACTGCTAGAAAGTGAGTGTAAAGTATAAATATTTAGCAATTCCTTGAATTTGAGAGCTGAAAGAATTATTAGGAAACCAGCGGAAGGGAATTTTAACTGATACTAGTCTGTATAACCTTTCACCCTACAAATAAAAACAGTGGCTAAGTAGTAATGCATAGCATTGTGTGCAGTTACAGGAAGGTGGTGAGGCAACACCAGTGGTCGGCAAACTGCGGCTCGCGAGCCACAAGCGGCTCTTTAGCCCCTTGAATTTGGCTCTTCTTGGTGCGAGCCTTGGTCCCTTTAAGAACAGACTGCTGCTGCGGCCGGGCCCGGGAGATTGAAATCTCCCGCCCTGAGCATGCTCAGACAGAGCGTGCTCAGGGTGGGAGCGGCCTGGCAGAGAAGCAGCTCTGCCGGCCGTCCCCGCAGCTGCGAGCCTCCGGCCAGGTAAGGGGGCTGGAGGGAGGCCTGGAGAGTGGTCGGGGGACGAGGAGAGTGGTTGGGGGGGGCGCCGCCGCCGCCGCCGTCTGTAGAGGGGTGGAGGGCCCCGGGAAGCCGCGGCAGAGCCGGCCTCGGGGCTGGCCGTCCCTGCCCCCACCGCACGCTGCTGGGGCAGGGGGGGTGGCTGCAGCCGGCCGTGTGCCTCGTTCGCGGGGCCGCGATAATCGTCCGGGGCTGGGATGGGTCCCGGCTTTCCGGAGCCAGCCAGCCAGCCAGCCGCCGCCGCCGCCGCCTCCTCCTCTTCTTGTTCTGTGGAGCAGGCCTGTCTGGCAACCTGCCAGCGTGGAGGCAGATGACAGCCTGCCCCCCACCTTGCTGCCCCAGCAAGCTCCTGAAGTGCGCTCTGTGCCTCGTCGCCTCTGGGCACGTGCATACACCGCCTGGTATGATAATGAGTGGCTGCAGAACCTCAGGATGAGCAAGCGGACCTTCCTCGAGCTGGTCCGCAAGCTCACCTTGGTTCTGCAGCGCATGGACACCCAACTTCGACCTGCCCTGCCTGTAGACAAGTGAGTGGCCGTCGCCTTATGGAAGCTGGCAACCCCGGACTCCTACCACTCCATGGCCCAGCAGTTCGGCATCGGGAAGGCCACTGTGGGGACTGCTGTCATGCAGGTGTGCAGGGCAATCAGTCGGGTCCTGCTAGCCCGACACATCACCCCGGGCAACCTGCACAAACTCCTCGATGGCCTCACCGTACTCGGCTTCCCCAACTATGGGGGCATTGTGGACCCCACCCACATCCCCATCTGAGCCCTGGAACACCGTGCCAGGGACTATGTCAACCAGAAGGGGTACTGCTCTGTGGTCCTGCAGTCCCTCTTGGACCATTGAGGGATCTTCCAGAACATCTATGTGGGCTGGCTGGGGAAGGCGCACAACGCACAGATCCTGCACAACTCCGCCCTGTACAGGCACATGCAGGCGGGCTGCTTCTTCCCTGACCACACCATTACCATCGGGGATGAGCAGGTGCCAGTCCTGATCCTCAAGGATGCCGCCTACCACTTACTCCCCTGGCTTATGAAGCTATACACAGACCACATGGATGACAGCAGAGACTTCTTCAGTCAAAGGCTTAACTGGTGCTGCAGCATTGTCAAGCGTGTCTTTGGACGCCTGAAGACTTGCTGGAGGGACCTCCTGACCCGCCTGCAGCTCGGCGAGAGCACCTCCCGGAGGTTGTCGGCACATGCTGTTGCCTGCACAACCTCTGTGAACTGTAGGGGGGAAGAGTCCCCTGCATCTGGGAGGCAGAGGCCGAGTAGCTTGCTGTGCAGTATGAACAGCCTGACAACACCCTGCCCTGGACTCAGTGGGTCCAGCAGCGAGCACAGCTCATCCGGGATGCGCTGAGGGCCCACTTTGACAGTGAGCAGCACTGAGGGGTGGGCCTGCTACCAGGCCCCATCACCTCCACCACCTGCCCATGCCTGTCCCCCCCACCCCGCACGCACCCTCTCCCCCCTGTCCCCAAACCAATAAAAACCATAACAGAATGTATAATGGCGTACAGAGTTTTTATTCAGAGGGGGTGAACTGGGGGTTGGGAGCTGCAGGGGTTGGAGAGTTGAGGGGGAGTGAAGGGGCTCGAGGTGGAGAGAGAGGGTTTGGGGGGAGTGAAGGGGGTCGGGGGAGTGGCTGGTGCTAGCAGCCTCCAGAAGGCGGGTCCTGGGCCTGCAAACGTCCACTCTGTGTCTTGACCCGCTGGCAAAGGGAGCTGCTTCTGGGGTGCAGGGCAGGGCCCTGAGGGAACAGATGCTCCTCCAGATGCTCCAGGGACTGGGTCTGCTGCTCCATAAGGTCGAGCATTCACTCGAGTAGCCTCTGCTCACCCCTCTGCTGCCCCTGCTCAACCCTCCGGTGGGCCGCCTCCTGCTCCTGCTGGGCCCTCAGGAGTGCCTTGGTCCACTCACTGATGAGGATCAGGTCCTCGAGGCGCTCATCACTCGAGCATGGTGCCCTTCTCCTCCCCATGGGGGCTGGTGGGGCGCTGGGAGCTCCGTGTGGCAAGGGCACAGGGGCTGCTGGGGAGAAGCAAAGAACAGGGTTCCTCCCATTAGCTGCGTGGTGTGCAGCCTGACAGCAGCTGCTGTCCCCTGACCGTCCCTCTGCTTCCCAGTCCCTGTCCCCTTGGTACACACGGGTATGCTCTGCTGCCCAGGGTCGGGTGCGGTGCCCATGGTGGCCATGTGCCAGCGGTGTCGGGTGCATGCCGTCTGGCTTTGGTGCTCCTGCCTACAGTCTCCCACCCCATCTCCAGACATGCCAATGCGCTGCTTGGCTCTGGTTCCACACAGCCTCCAGCCCCTCTGCCCCATGGGAGGCCCTCCACACCGCCCCCCCCCCAACCCTGTCCCTGGGCCATGTCCCCCTGCAGTCCTTGTCCCACAGGCATGCCCAGGCCTGCCTGCAGGGAGGGAGGGAAAGAGGGAGGCAGCACTCACTGGCAGGTGCAGCAGGTGTCTGGCGCACTGTCCCCTCGCCTGGGTCTTCTTCGGCAGGGGGAACCTGCTCCTCCCCCTTGATGGTGGTGTCCGCCGTTGGGGCAGGGATGAGCTCCGGGGCTGGCAGGGTGCCCTCCTGCTGGCTGGTCTCCCCTTCCTCCAGCACCACAGTCTCGTACACCGAGCTCTCCTCCTGCTTGTCGTCGGGCCGGGGGCGGGGTGGGGGCTCGGCGGAGTTGATGGTGTGGGCTGGGAGGCTGTTGCTGTCCTGCCCCAGGAAGGCATCCAGCTGCTGTTAGTGCTGGCAGCTGGTGATGGGGGCTGCCCCAGTCCGGACCGTCTCCTCCCGGGCTTTTTGTTAGCCCTGTCGGAGGTCCTTGATTTTTCACCTGGACTTGCTGGGTGTCCTGGGTGTGGCCCTTGTCAGCCAGGGCCTGGGAGATGGAGGCATATATCTCTCGGTTGCAGTAGCTGCCACGCAACTGGGCGTTGACTGCCTTATCTGCCCAAATGGCCAGCAGGTCCAGGATTTCCTGGTGGCTCCAGGATGGGCCCTGCTTGCAGCACTGGCTGCTCTGCTCAGCCATGCTTTCTGACAGCAGGTTGGGGCAGCTCTGAGGAAGAGGGTGGGCAGGGCTGTGTCCTGCCCTGTGGTTGGCCAGGGCAGGTTCTTCCTGTGCCAGGAACCCTGGGAGGGAGCTATGGAGGTCGACTTAGGGCTACTCTGTGTCTACGCTGGCTTAAGTTGACTTAAGCAGTAAGTTGACCTAAAAGGAGGTGTTATTAAGTCGACTTAATTTTTCCTGAAGTCAACTTAAGGAACTGCTTCAGTCAACTTAAGAAAAGCCCAGTGTGAATGCGGAGTAGTTTAAGACAACTTAAACCTCCTTAAGTCGACTTAATTTGTAAGTGTAGACACACCCATAGAAACTGAGTCCAGCCCCCTGCACTCAGGGCAGGACCAGGTACCCTCTTAAACCATTCCTGATAGATGCATGTCTGACCTGCTCTTAAAAATTTCCAGTGATGGTGATTCCACAACGTACCTAGGCAACTTATTCCAGTGGTTTATCACCCTAACAGTTAGGAATGTTTTCCTCATGTCCAACCTAAACCTGTAGATATATTCATTCTTAATATGAGTACTTACTTAGCACCTCATGTCTTGAAAAGTGCTTTACAACCATTCACATTTTCAAAAAGGAATACTTTTGTTGAATATTGTCTTTTTAATAAAACCCACTTACATACCATGTTAAAGTCTAGATAAAGTGGAAGGTTTAGGAACTGTTGCAATCCAATAGTTTGCAGTGATTCAAAATGGTATATCACATTTCTCCCCTGTTGCATTGGAGGAGGGAGAAAATATTGTTTGTAGAAGTCGGGGCAATACAGAAATCAAATGTTGCGGGCTGTGAGGAAGTGTTTATTCTTGCTTCCCTTAAACGTGCAAAATTCACCATGAAATTTTTGGCTGTAATTCACCCCTGGTCCATGTGGGTGAAATGCCATTTGGCCCAGTGGAATTTGCACACGTGAATCTGTAGATATAAAGATCCAATTAAATTTGCAAAAGTAGGAAGTGGATATTGAACCTGGATCTCCCAAGTCACCTTATTTAGGATATATGAAGTAATGGGACCAAATTATTATTATTGAAGTTACTGTAACACCCAAGAGTGCTTGCTGTGGACCAGGATCTCATCGGTTTCCATAGAGTTATACCAGGGTTGAATATGCACTAGTGGGTAATGATGGGTTTCTCATTTGAACTCTATCGTATAGGATTATATAATGAAAAAAGCAGAACATTACTGTTGTGATTCAAAAGCTGCCGTGTTGAGCCAGGACCTGACATGTTTTTAAACCATCTCTAGCTTTAACACTGTAGTTCAGTCACTGCAAGGGGCTGTCCATTTCCATTCTTATGAAACATGTTCATAGGCCTAGATCTACAATAAGTATTAAGGGGTTACTACTTTCCTGCATCCCCACATTCACTCTTAACCATTATCTTAATTAAATGTCTGCCTTTTTCCTCTCCAGGGACAAAGCAGGTGGCTATGGAATCCAGGCCCTTGGAGGGATGTTAGTAGAATATGTTCATGGAGACTTCCTGAATGTGGTTGGATTTCCTCTGAATCACTTCTGCAAAAAGTTAGCTGAGTTGTATTATCCACCTCCCAAACATACCATACACCATACAAAGAATGACTCTATCCCCTCGGTTGAGACTTTTGAGAACCTCAGCGATGGAGAGAGTGACTCCTCAGATCCCATGCATCATAAAAACGCTAACAAATTAGACAGAAGTGGGACGCCTCTCTCAGGAGCTGTTCAAACTCTGGTAAACAGTTGCAGCACGGAAACAAGTTGTATGGTGACTGTGGAAAATCAGAGTGGAGTGATGGAATATTCAGCAAAATTCCCATCTAAAATTGTGGAACTTATGGATGGCTTCAGAGCTTCAAAGGTAAAAAACAAAAACAAAAACAAACAATCTTCTTTGACCTAGTCTTCTTTGAACTGATAAGCTAATAAAATTCAAATCTGTATTTTTTAAAAATATTTTTATGTATTTTGGAAGTCCAAGTGATAACGGCAGTGGAAACCCTACTGTGAAGGTGTATGGGGAACAACAGCCCAATTTAAAAAAAATGATCAACTGCATTTATTTTACTCCTATTTAATTCTGCTTCTATGCATTTTATACATGATAATGGCATCTTCTAGCAGCTGCACCAGTGACCCAGGCTGTAGCACCAGTGCACATTCCAGTAAGAGGCTTCAAAACAACAGTAGCCTCAGGGATTTACTGCACTGGATTAGCAAGAAAAACAATGCCTCGGAACATTTTGAAAAGTTCCTTTTAAGTGATACAGATATGGTACGTGCATTTTTTTGGTGTGACATTCCAGAGCAGCAGCATAATTTTGTTGATTGACTTAGCCAGCCATGTCACTGCATGGAGGGACATCTTCACAATTTGCCCTTTGAAACAAACACTTAGATTTCCAAGCAAACAGCAGTGCCCCACTGAAACACTGGTGTAGAATACCACTGAATAAATACACTAATGCAGTTTACTTACTAATGGGTGCTGAGCACCTGTATCCGCCACTGATTTCTGAAAGTGGAGGACAAAGATGGGGGGGATGAGGGCGGGGATCAAGATGGAACTGGAACATGTATACAGGAGGAAAACATTTGATTATGTAACCATTTAAAACCATTACGCATATTTGAAACAGTTGTTAGGAAAAGTTGTAAGACCGTTCACAAAATAACATTTATTTTAATAAGAATCAGAAATACTATCTAAACTGCATGACAGTGTTGAGAGAAATATTATGGAAATCTCTGTAGTAACTCTTGTCCATAGTTAAGGTCAGAGCTTTTTTTGTGAAGGTACGCAGGGATATGGAGTACTGGCACCTTTTTTGCCAGCCCCACTGCTCAGCTAGGGGCGGGGGTTCAGCAGGGAAAAAGAGCATGGGGCTCCTGCCCCTTGCTGGCCCCACTGCCCAGTTGGGGGATGGGGATCAGCAGGGGAAAAGGGTGCGCTGCTGGAAGAAGACGGGTGGCACAGGAAGAAGAGGGATGAGAGAGGCAATTTTTTCATATTACTATCAAGCTATGAGTACCGGCACCTAAAGCACTGATTAAGATTGGGTTGAGATTTGCACTTGAAGCAGCATTAAAATCCTTTTTTCATTGTCCTTATTTGAATTTAACCTAACACTTCAGAGGACAATAGAACTTTCTATGTTACTTTTTTTAGTGGACTCTCCATCCCTGTTAACTTCTGCAGAGGTACCACTTTAAAATGCCCCTTTTTAAAATAAATGTTTTATGTCTATACCTCTATGGCTATATCTCTCTCTGTATCTAATGCCTACTGTGCTTCACCTCAATCCTGAATTCTTTCATGTAATTGTATCATAGTTCCATGTAGAACCCTCCTTCTTTTGATTGCTCAGATTTTGTGTTTATCTCTAGTTTTCACTGAAATATTTCTCTAAGAATCTCATGTTTGAACCAGGGCTGTAACTGTGGATCACAGCGCAGTAGCTTGTGTTGGGTCTCATGAAGACATGCAGAGACGCTAATATTCCTATGCACTCTAGCGGTAAAGTGAGATTGGAAACGGATAAATAGATAATTTTGAATCACTGCCTAGCTTCCTATTCAGAGCCAAACTAGAGCAGCTAAAGAAAAGGTGATAGCAAGGGGGAAAAAAGTGAAGATGAAATAAGTGCCAATCATTCTAATTAGAAACAGTTAGGCTATGTACACACTACAAGAATTTTCACGCAACAAGCCTGTTGCGCTGTAAATGTTCCGTGATTGTTGTTGCGCAAGATCGCGTACACACTCGGTGTACTCTAGCGGAACAGAGCCCCCCCCCCCCTTTTCTTAGTCCTCCTGTAAAACAAAGTGAACTGTGGGTACCTATCCCACAGTCCCCCGTATCGGTAACTCGCGCTATGGATACTGGGAAGAAGAAGGCTCGTGCTATGCTTCATGGGATAATTCTAGATTTCCCGTGGTGCATTCTGTTACCGACGCTTCCTAGCAGTTGCCACTAGCAACGAGCGCGAAATTTAAACGGAAACGACCGTCTTTACGGAACTTCCCTTTCTGCATCAGCATGGATTCAGCTCTGATCTTGAATGCTGCGTTCAGCATTGTGAACACAGCTCAGCTTCTGATAGAGTACGTGTTCAGTTCTGATTCAGAGCAGGATTCAAATTACTCCAGTACCGAGACTGACAGCCTTGAGAACCAAACAGAAATTCTGATCAGTTTCGCAGACCGGCTGCACAGCGTGAACCACAGTATCTGGTCACGGGAGATGAGCATAGATTGGTGGGACCGAATCGTTCTGCAGCTGTGGGATGATGATCAGTGGCTACAGAACTTTCGCATGCGGAAAGCCACATTTATGGAACTGTGTCAGGAGTTAGCCCCAGCCCTGCGGCGCAAGGACACGAGGATGAGAGCGGCCATCTCCGTGGAGAAGCGTGTGGCTATTGCCCTCTGGAAACTGGTGACTCCGGACTGCTACCGCTCGGTCACAAACCAGTTCGGGGTCGGACGGTCGACCGTCAGTGTATCACTAACACAAGTATGCAAAGCCATCAACCGAATTTTGCTAAGGAGGACGGTGACCCTGGGGAACGTGAGGGAGATCATCGCTGGATTCCAGGACTTGGGATTCCCGAACTGTCGGGGTGCAATAGATGGCACTCACATCCCTATTCTCGCGCCCGACCATCTCACCTCCGAATACATAAATCGAAAGGGATACTTTTCAATGGTTCTCCAGGCACTGGTGGACCATCGTGGGCGTTTTACTGACATAAATGCTGGTTGGTCGGGAAAGGTGCATGACGCTCGGATATTCAGAAACTCGGGACTGTTCCGCAGGCTGCAAGCGGGCACCTTTTTTCCCGACGAGAAAATGACAGTGGGGGGTGTCGAGATGCCCATAGTCATCCTGGGGGACCCCGCCTACCCACTGATGCCATGGCTAATGAAGCCTTTTACAGGGAAGTTGGATCCCGCCAAGGAGCGGTTTAATTATAGGTTAAGCAGGTGCCAAATGGTTGTGGAGTGTGCCTTTGGCCGTTTAAAAGCGCGCTGGAGATCGCTGTATGGCCAGCTAGACCTACACGAGAACAACATTCCACTTGTCATTTCCTCGTGTTGTGTCCTTCACAATATTTGCGAAAACCGTGGTGAGAGATTTCTGAACTCCTGGACGGTGGAGGCTGAGCGTCTGGAGTATGCATACCAGCAACCGGACACCAAAGGTATTCGGGGGGCACAGCTTAGAGCCGTGCGCATAAGGGACGCATTGAAGGAGCATTTCACCAATGGGGACTGATAGGCTGCTTTCTAATGTTTGAAATCACTGTTTTTGTTTTGCATCTTTAACTTAGAAAAATCATTAGATACAGATTGTTTGCTTCTTTCTCTATTTTTTTTCTGATGAGACGCCCCAGGGCATATTGACAATGCATCACAATAAAGTCGGATTAAATTAACAAATGTCTCAACTTTATTAATGTAACACAAACGAAATGTAAGCTGTAAGGAGAGGGGGCTAGAGGTGGGTGTAGGTGCGGGACTCCACGACATACGTTGGGGGAGGGGTTGAGGTAACGTTATACCAGGGGTGTCCCTGGGGATCAAAATACTGTTTGGGGGGAGAGTGCTGCACGGTTGGAGGGAATGGCAGATGTGGCTGAGGGGGGGGGGGCGAGCCTGGAGCAGACCGACCATGGTCTTCATCAGCTGGGTCTGCTCCTGGAGAATGCCTATTAGGGTGTCCTTCTGCTTCGTCCTCCTCTCGCTGTTCTCTCTCCGTTCCTGCCTGCACTGCCGCCTCCATTGCCTTGTCTCCCTCGCAGATGCCTCGTTGGAATGCATCAGCTCCTGGAAGATATCTTCCTTGCTCCTGCGAGGCCTCCGCCTTATCTGTCTCACATGCTTGGCTGGTGCTGAGCGCCGCCCAGCGAAGGTCATCTCTGCGGAAAAATGAAACATTTTGAATGTTGCAATTGTTCTCGCTCCGCTTATGTGCAAGTAAGGATGCTCTCCCTACACATTCCAAAGTTACACGGGACAAGGAATACCGGGGGCCAGAAACAAGTTTCGCCAAGCGAGGGACGGGTTGCTGAGAGTAGACACATGGGACAGTGGACAATTAGCATTGCTTGTTCTGAGCCTGTGTCAGAGATGGCTGCAATAGAAGCCGATATCACACTGCTTAGAGTGCCTCTGCAAGCATGAATGCATCTCCTGCATGTCGCTGCGTTCCAGCCGGGACCTTATGCTGCTGGATTGTGCGCTGCCATGGTTCCCGCGTCAGTGCTTGCGAGCTGGAAAGGGTGAGTCTCCCTGAATGGGGGAGGGCAAACGGTCGCTCTACCATCCACTTTTAAAAGAAGAATTTGGAGATATCTGGAGTACACGTTCAGTGACTTGAAAGGGACCGACTACTTGGCAATCGAGGCATGCATTGATGCGCTTTTCATGTAATGCCAGTAAGACACCGCCAAACCATTAACACATAGAAAAGAAGAAACAGAAAAGGAGTACTCAATGCCTTATCTTCATCTACACGCTATGCTGTAGCTGCTAGAATAGAGAGCACTGAAAACGTAACTTACCGGAGCCGTCATCGGTTGCATCAGGGGAAGGCGTGGAAAACGAATCCGTGGAGCTTGTCTCTGGCGGGGTGGTGAATAACTCCTGGCTCCCGATGTCGGTAGCTCCGCTGTCACCGTCCACGTCCTCTTCCTCCTCTGCTTCCTCATCGACGACTGCATTGTCGCCTTCAGCCACCCTGTCCTTTTCGGACGCTGTCGCCGAAGTGTCCACGGTTGAAATAGGGGTGGTTGTGGGATCGCCGCCCAGGATCTCCTCTAACTCCTTGTAAAAGCGGCATGTTGCTGGCGCGGAGCCAGAGCGCCAGTTTGCCTCTCTGGCTCTGTGGTACGTGATCCGCAGCTCCTTCACTTTTGCTCGGAACTGCAGGGTGTCTCTCTCGTACCCCTTCTCATTCATCGCCTGAGACATTTGTCCAAAAACATCGAAATTCCTCCGGCTGCCACGTAATTGTGACTGCACTGCGGACTCTCCCCAGATGCCTATCAAATCCATCACCTCAGCTGTTGTCCAGGCTGGAGCTCATTTGCTGCGCTGCGACGACATTGCAAGCGGGGCACACAGAGGCAGCAGCACTGAACAGCAAGCCAGAAGGGAGAGTGTGGAATTCAAAAATTCGCAGGGCAGAAGGGGAGGTCGGGAAACATGACGTCACAGCAACAGAGTTCAGACGGAAGTGCAGAAGGGATGGGATTGGAATTGTGGGCCATTTCCAGAGGTTTCGCATTGCGCGGTAACCGTACACACATGGACTGTTGCGCGATAGCTATTCCGCGTTAGACGCTACCACGCTCGTTTTGGTGGTTTACATTTTGCGCAACAAGAGGGCTCTTAATGCGCAAAAACTGTAAGTTCAGTGTGTACGCTCGGCTTCTTATCGCGCAATAAAGGGCTTTATCGCGCAATAACTTTGTAGTGTGTACAAGGCCTTAGATATGTGGCCTCTTCACAAAACTGAACCAGAAACCTCTGGGATGAAATCTTGCGCCCACTGAAGGCAATGGGAGGTTGCTATTGACTTCAGTGGGCACAGGACTGGATTTCTAACGTTTAATCCCAGCTTTGACACTGACTCTGACCCTGGGCAAATCCCATCCTATCTCTGTCTGCATTGTCCCTTCTATAAATGGAGACAATAATATTGTGAAGCTAGCTAATTTGTAAAATGCTTTAAAGACTGAAAGTGTAGTGAAAACTAACAGCGGTACTGTAACTAAATTAATGACTCCCTTTTGACCCCTATATTGTGCTTCAGAGCCTTTACAATACAGGCCAGAAAAGCCTAATAATCCACTCTATTAAAATAATGTCTAGGAAATATTCTGCTTAATCCTGTACTCAGTGAGGTCATCAGAAATTCAGGATTAAATGTAATTTGGTTTGGGTTGGCTCCTCTGTAGTTGTACAGCACCCAACAGAACAGGGCCCCCCATCTTGATTGAGATCTGTGGGTGCTACCATAATATAAATAGTGGCTCTGTTTGGTAATGTTAGACTGATGTCTGAAGTTTTCAGTGATAATTTACAACTCAAAGGCCTTCAGCTGGCCATTTGTCATCTGCCACTACTACAAAGAAACTGTTTAAATGCCTACTATTCTCATCAGAACCTTCCCCTCCCTCTGGTTAAATGTAATAATATTTTTTTTTATAAAACAGTGTAACTTTTGAGTGTAGCAATGTTTTGAAACATTGACCACAAATATATGGTTAAACTTTTGGTGTGCATGTTCATTTTTGTAGCCCCTTGGAGACAATCTGAATTTTATATATCTCCTTCACCACCATAACAGCAAACATTATAAATCTAAAAATGACTCATTTGAAGAACCGTAAGCCCTTACATTTCAGCTGCATTTTTTCTGTCTGATTTTTAATGGAGTTTCAATTATTTTCCTCCCTCTCCACTCTATTTATGTTGATTTTTTTTTCCATCATAGTTCCTCATGAACACTATATATTGAGGCAACAGCAGTGCAACGTAATCTCAGATATGAAGGTGCATCTTGTTGCACAGAATGAAAATTCCTATCCAGTACAAACATACATATACGGTACAAGTTTAGTTAAGGTGTTCAAGATACACAGCTGCATGCACTTGTCATTTTTTGTTGTTTTTAGAACATCAGTACAGAATGCATTATAGCTATTAAAAGAAATAAGTGCATTTGAAGAAATTTTGGATTATTTTCTTTCTTGAGTAATTCAGCTCAAATTAGATTTGATGTATTTTTTTTCCTATGGCCCCAAATCAGAAATATACTTGAACACATGTCTGTCTTTATGAAAGATGCTTAAAGCTAGTCATGTGCTTAAGGACCTTCATGAATAAGAGTCTGAGCCCTCGTCTACACTTGCCGCGTTTTTTGGCGGCAGTCAACGGGAGATACGCAAGGTACGTAAAATACCTTATGTATCTCCCGCTGAATTCTTAACTGCTCCCTACACATTGTACTAAGCCAACCGGAAATGGTGTCTGGTCGGCATAGTGTTACTATGGTTACAGAGCTGGTATTACAGCTCTGGTTCCATTTTCAATTGAGCGCATCTACATAGACGGCTCAGTTGAACCCAGAAGATCGTGCTAACGGCGTTGACTTTGCTGCCGTCAGTACAGACTTACCTTAAGGTTCAAAACCTGAAGTAGGTAGTTCAAGCTCTTTCAAGCTTTAACTAGTGATTTTTTTTTCCACCTAAACATTCTTACCATGGCAGATGCCAAGAACAAACTGCACCAGAAATAACAGGGCTGAATTAAAATTTTTAGCAGAAGCCTATTCAGCAGACTCGATATTATATTATTATATTTTATCTATAAATATTGAGTTCCTTCTGGTGTGTTTTTTGCTTTCATCCAACTACTGTACTCTGAATGTAATACCGCTGGAAAGCTTTCCAGAATATTTGTACCTTTGTTTTAAAACAATCATGAGTTAGTTTTTAGGTGTAGTCATATTTAATTTAATTTACCAATGCCTACTTCATTTACACAGGCTTTGTTTGTGGCATCTAAACTGAAGGTGTTTGATCTTCTGAAAGATAAATGTATACTGAAGGCTGTGGTTGTTGCTGATAAAGTGGAAGCTTCTGTGCATGGAACAGAAAGACTGCTCGATGCTTGTGCGTCTCTTGGATTGCTGGATAAAACCCATCAAGGTGACATTTACTGTAAAACAATTCATATGTAGGGGACAAGGAGAGATGGAAGAAGGAACTTCTCATGTGTTCTTGCCCACTGTGCAAATAAGCTAGCTGTGCCTGTTCACCAGGGTTGTATAGGAAACTTCCATTACTAGAAGGCTTATTATGACTGTGTTTAAGAGCCAGTGAAGACCAGGCCCCCTTGTGCTGTGCAAACACAGAGTAGCAGCCCCAGAGTGTTTACAATCTGATTAAACAAGGCAGACACAGTTTAGGGGAAGAGGTTTAACACACAAGCAAAGTGAATAATGCAATGGCAGCAAACATCATGTTAGTTTTATGACATTTTTGGAGGGATGGGAAGGTTTAGTTAGGAGGGGATCAAAGTTTCCCTGGGTTTTGAGGGGGTCTGCTCAGTGGAAAAGGGAAGGGAAAAGAGGCTTAGGGGGTGGAGCAGAGGCGAACGGGGACAGGTATGGTGTGAAGCTGAGGTAAAGAGACTGGGAGGAGGAGAGGCAGTTTGGAACAAAACACCGCAATCAGCACACAGTACAGAAACGCAAGTCAAAATAGAGAAGGTCCTCTGGGTGTCCAGACATCCCTGCTATGGTTGCTTCTGCCCCTGCTAGGTGGAGTGTCAAGCTGGCATATATCTGCAGTTTTGCTCCACGGCCATTTGTGCCCTCGGAATGGGGGAGAAGGGGTTTCCGCTGCACAGCTCTGTGACCAGGAGGGTAATGAGATGGCCCTCTTTGGGTCACATTTTACTGCACCCACTCCATTTGACTCAGTGCAGCAGTTCCCACTTCAGCTGCCTCTGCTCCTGCCTCCCGCTGTCTGTGTGGGCCACACAATGAGGGACAAATTTTGCTCAGTTTACGCCAGGGCAGAACACTAATTTCAATAGTGGAGTATGATTGTAAGGAAGGGGGCAAGGGCCGAGTGTGGCGGTGAAGCGAGTAGAGCCTTTCCTTGTCAATCTGCACTACATAATTTTAAGCTCCCAGATACACATCACTTAATAATAAACCTTCTAAAGGTGATTAAAAGGTGCCTAACAAAGGAAACTCTTGAGTAACTTCTCAACTGTTTTTCTGTTAAAGGGCAAGCAAAGAAAAAAAGCCCTAAAACAGCGGTTTAGAACCTTTCTGGCTTGAGGGCCACAGATATAACTTTTACACCCTAAAGGACCATCCACCAGCAAGCTCCGTGCCCCCCTTCGTCCCCCCTCCCCCCCACACACACTGCAGCCAGATGGAAAGAGTTCAGGAAGGAGGCTGCCTCCTTACTGATCTGTCTGCTGAAGGGAAAACGCACTTGTCCTGTACCGCTGTACACTCCGCCTGGATCCCTAGGCAGTGGCTCCCTTCTGCATCCAGGGGGACTGGAGATCAATGCTCCCCTCCCCTCCCTCTGGCTCCAGCAGGGACCCCAGCACCTATGGAGCCAGGCGAAGCACTTTGCTGTGTTTCCTGCTACAGCCAGTGGGAAGGGAGCATTGATCTCCTATCCTCTTGGCTGTTGCAAAGAGTCTGCACCAGTCTTTTAGCCCTGCAGAAACGCGCTCTACCTCATTTCTTAAGCAGCAGCTCCGTTCTGCACACAGTAGGAGAGGGAGCCACAGGCCACTTGGAAGCCCCTGCAGGCCACTTTTGGCCCCCAAGCCACAGGTTGGGAACCACTGCCCTAAAGGAAGAATGCAGAGAGGTTTAAATGCATATGCATCAAGAGCACAGAGGAAAGATCCAATGGCGAGTGTATCTAAAGATATTGCCCCAGACGTGATTTCTGGCTTGGGTGGCCATACCTGAACTAGCTCTGATCAACATTACAGTATTAAAACCACTGTAGTGGGGTTTATTTGTTTGTGGTTTCTCAGGTGAGGAGTTTGTTTTGCCTCCACTGTTGTATCTAGCAGCTGCCTTCCCAATTCAGATTTCTTCTAGTGCAAGAAAGGAGATATTTCCAAGGGTCTGATTTTCTAGGGCCTAGTAAATGCCTAGTAGAATTGTCTAAAGTGCCTAAACTTATAAGGCACCTACCTCTCATATGAAGCTAGACACTTCAGACTAATCTATCTGCATCTTTGGGCACCTAGATACCTTTGAGAATCATGTCCCTACCTGTTTGTATGCTTTCCAAGAGAGAGAAAAATTTAGAAATGATTAAATCTTCCAGACAAGAATCTACATTAAATGGTGGCAAAGGAAAGCTCTAAACAATCAGGAAATGCTATTATAGTTTCTGGGGCAGCTGTAACCCTATCTTTTGCATACGCATTGCAATACAATCTCCAGTTATTGAATAGCATGGGTGTCTCTAATTATACACTGTAAGGGTAGATGACTTGTCTTGTTTTAGTGTTTTCCCAGCAGCAGAGCTTCAAAGGTGTGTCAGGAAGGGTTAAATACCAGTTTCCCAAAGGGTAAAATCCCGATCCTAATGAAGTCATTGGGAGTTTTGCCATTGAATTTGATGGTTCCAGGATTTTACTCAAAGTATGCAAGCCCATTATCTGCAGGGGCTGAGCTCAAGCTCCGCAAATCCTGTGTCACTTGCCATACAGTTTCCGTCATATAACCCGCATGCACACAGCATTCTTTCTCACCTGCAGTCTTTGAATTTCGTCAAAAATCCATGCGTGCTTTTAGCAGCACAGGACTTCCATAGGGCCCTAACATGACCAAATCCAAACTGAACGTCATTAGAACTCTGTGCCAAATTCAAGCTCTGACTCTTGCTATTTTTACTGTAGACATGTTTGCGGATTTAAAGAACATGTTGCAAGATTATTATTATTATTGTTGTTATTTATTTTATTTATGGCTTGAATGAATTATCCCACAAAAGATGGCTTTGCTCAACTTCAAAAAGAAAAGTATCTTTTAAGCACACCAACCCTGAAAAACTGTAGTCCAAGATGGGAAAGTTTCAGAAAATCATGACTGACTGACTGGAAATGGGTGGTTACAAGGGGATCTGTCCACCAACTTTAACTGCAACAGAAGCTGTCACCTCTGCTATACTGATGAATATTTAGATTGTCTCCCCTCTGTGTTTGTACAGCACCCACTAGTGACACTCCAATCCTGATTGGAATCTTTGGCTATGTCTACACTTAAAAAGTTAAGTCGACTTAACTTTTCAAGTGTAGATAGGGCCTTGGCTCCCCACTGAGAAGGGACCCGCGGCTCCTTTCTCACCGGGACCCCCCGGAGGTTCCCCTGTCCACGGAGCCCCCGGGGAAGACAGCCGCCGTTGGCTCTCGGGACAGGGGAGCTGCCAGCAGCTCTTTTCCCTGGGGGCCCCTGGGGCTCCCTTGTCCCCAAGCCGTGGCTCCCTTCCCCCAGCCCTAGGTTGACTTAAGTAATTAAGTCGACCTAGGGCATCCACACCGGTGTTAGGTCAACTTAATAAGGTCAACTTAGACCTTAAGTCAGCCTAATAGGCGGTAGTTATTAAGTCGACTTAAGGACGCCCTTAAGTCGATTTAATGAAAGCCTGGTGTGGACATGGTGTAATTTAGGTCGACTTAAGCATTCTTAAGTCGACCTAAATTGCTAGTGTAGACATAGCCTTTGAGTGTTATCAAGAGATAAATATTCACTATTACTATTAATACACGTTACTTATTGGCTTTTCAAATCCAAAAAATTAGAGAGCTTTTCATAATCACAGACACGTTAAGGGCATGGAGGTGGGCTTTTCTCAGTCATAGCTTCTGATTTGTGTCACATCAGTAATGTGAAAAGCAAGAAAATGTAATTGCATCATTTGGTTTCATCATTGCAAGTTCCTGCTTTGTGTTGAACTTGCTGTGATGTAGATAACATATGGCTATGCAAATCAACTTTATACATTAGTGTGTACAGAAAGAACAATCCAAATGTAATTTGATTTTTTTTTTTTAAATTAAGTGTGATGCAGATCAAGAGGCAGGTCTTCACTGGCATAAATCTGCTCAAGTCAGGGGAACTGTGCCATCTAACACCATAGGAGAATCTGACCCCAAACTGAAAATTATCCTCATTTGTATAACAAAACTAGCTACTAGTTACACAGCCATTCCAACACTGCAAAAACTAGTTACAGTATTTTTTTTTCCCCTTAAGGTTACAGTAATACAGATTTAGCGAACAAATATCTGGTGTCAGATGGAGAGTATTCACTTCATGGCTACATTATCCACTCTAATGACCGCCTTTGGCATCTCTTTACACACCTGGAGGCTGCTGTTAAAGAGGGGACCATGCAGACCCATCAGGCTTTTGGAAAGGAAACAGAAGACTTGTTTCAGGTAATGCGGACTCTTATCCTTATTTTGTCTTTATGCTATGTGCTTACTAAAGAACAAGAAATAATTCTCAAGTCCAGAGAAACCTTTTTAGGGTCTAAAAAAATTAACCAATGAGAACTGTAGACTGAGGATGTCATCACACAAATTATTATAATCTTGTAATGTGAATGAGCTATCAGAAATGTCTCAAAAACCAATATATTTAATTCTTTAAGGCCCCAATTCTGCCTCCATTAAAGTCGCTGGCAAAACACAAATTGACTTCAGTGGAGCAGGATTGGGCCATGAGGTGCTGAGGCAATTGGAATGTCACAGTAGAGGTACCAAAAACCAGAATTAATATCTACAATGTATGAACTTCAGCTCTCCTGAAACCATCTCATCCAGAACAGATTTCAGCAGTAAACCAGAGATATTTCAGCATTTTTATAGTGGCATTGAGACAGGATCTGAGCTTAACTCTGCTCTTGACCAGAGTCTGCTTTGACCCCAAACTTATTTTTCCCTTAATGGTGAATGACTATAAATCTTCCTTGCATTGATTCAAAGATTTTCAGAATTCTCCACCCCTCTAAATATTTCTCATTGATTTCCATTTCCCATATAATTAGTCATATGTATAGTGCCATTTTGTAGCTTTGCAAGACTATACAGTTTACCTCTTTGCCAATAGTCTCTTTGCATGACAAACATTCCACAAAGGCTACTCTGCTCCCATATTTTCTCTCTCACTTTGTGCATTTATCGCAGAAGCAGGCTGTCATTGACTGGGACAGGGGGTGCAGAGGTCCAAGAGCTAATGGATTGTCTGTGTTAGAGAAGCTTGCAGGAGGCCGGGATCTAAAAGCTCCTGTCTGCAATGTACTTAGCACCTCCTGGAAGGCATGGGCACCCCCATGGACTTAAGATCAGGGCCCTAAGGTTGCGAAGGTATGCAGGACCTTAAGAGCAATGAACACCTTGATTTGCCCCTAGAAATGAATAGAGAACCGGAGTCTTTGAGTATAGGTGTTAGTACGTTAGCCCTGCTAAGCAAATGGGGGCATGCATTCTTTTCTGGCTGTATAGGCCAAGCAGTTTTCAGCGTACCCATATGCAGAAAGTATTAAAGAAATTCATTCGGGAGCTTACAACATGTATAACTATAGCACGAGGCATGTGATTGTGGGAGACAAACAACTGCTTGCCCTATGTGGCTCAGAAGCTACACAAATGGCATTAGGCACACTGTGCGGTGTCGTCATCCAGTCACAGATTATGGTCTTTCTGTTCAAAGCCTTCATCCAGCTAGGCTCCACTCACTGACTTGAGGATGCTGACCCACCGACTGAAGTGCTTGGATGAACTGGGAAATCAGAATAAACATCTTTCTTGTGCACGGTGACAGCAGTGGAGATCAGTTTGATGCACTCTAATTTCCAAGCTTTGGATTTAAATACTGGGAGGCCAGGGACAAAGCTTGAGAAGCCCTCACCTCCTCTGGAATGTGCTTCCAATATTCACCTGGGGCACTGTGTCCAGATCAGACTTGGATAAAACCTAGTCGTGGGCTCAGGTTTCACCCACATGATTGAAAGGTGTAACAATTAGGTAGGTGTGCTCCGAGGCATAGTGACTGGAACATTTTTTTTAAAAATAAACTCGACTTAGCTCCTCTGATCCAAGAAACATGATATTTTACAAGCATTAGCTAGCTAATTCTGTCAGCATTAGCTAGGTAAGCA